>SCDY01001457.1:0-28582 GCA_004143825.1 Drosophila micromelanica
CTTATTAAGTGCCGAGAGTTTGTGTGTATGTGTTAAATGCTGGGTTCAGGGTATCTCCTAGTCGGGAGGTCCCGACTAGAGCAATCTTACTTGTTTTTGGTTGCTTTCGTCTCTCTATTTAAATGCAGCGAAGGACTCAGCTGTCGCCTCAGATTTATTACAGAGAACTTTAACTGCAAAACAAGCCAGATTTTCATGTTGGACGCCACTTCATTCATGGCTTGTTCCTTAGAATAATTTTAAATTTACAAAGTACGCATTATTCAAATTAAATTTAAATTTATTTAAATAATCACAACTTTGACAGAACTGATATAATTTTATGTTTAATGACAATTTTGATTTGACCTATAAATATATATTTCATTTAAACTATATGCATTCGTGAAAATACTATTTTTTCCGTTATTTATTTGCGTCAATTTTTTTTTCCAAAGCCTAGAATTTTCCCATAATTCAATCTACCTTAAAAGTGAACCGATTTTCACTTTTAATGTATTTTTGGCATTTTTGTCGTCTAGATTGATTCTACTTTCAATTATATGCATTATTGATAGTAAAATTTCTTACGAAATTTTCGGTGACTTACTTTCGAAAAATTTAGAATCATTAATTTATATTGTTAACCGACACAATTGGCATAACAAACAACATTAAAAGTGATTCTGGAGAGTAAAATTTTTGGTCAAAAATCATGCCAAAATTCACTAAAATCTTCTCTTGGATCCGTTTTTCTCATATTTCAAAGTACCAAAACTTTGTCAACAGTGAAACGATTTACATGTTTAATGACAATTTGGTCATGGTTTGTCCTCAAGATTGAATCTAGCTGCGTTTATCATTATTCAAGTTAGTTCATCTTTACGTGGATTACAGTGTTAATTTATACTTATACATTTTAAACGCTTTTATAACAACAGCTCCACAACAACAATTACAAAAACAGCAACTGCCAAAAATTTCTCTAGAGTTTCTCGATGGTGAAGCTGCTTCTTGTTCGTCTATATTCTGCTTGCAATCGAGGACCGGACCGGAAACTTTGTAGACTGAGAAACTTGCTCGACTTTTGCTTTGCAATTTCGGAGTTTGCGCTTTTTTCTTTGTATTTTGTTTAATTTTGAAAGCAAACACAAATACGATGCGGACTTCGAGTACAAGTACAGTGAAGCCATTTACCCAAGGGGTTAACATGCGCACAATTTCTGACTTTTCAGTCTCTCTCTGTCTCTCTGTCTCCCCTGCAGTAAATTTAATCTATTGTTGTGTTGTGTGTTGGCTCCACGCGCGTTTATAGGTTTTATCTAACTTGTTTGCTACCTTTTCACCTGCTGTCTCTCGCATATCCCATATCCTGTCCTCTTTGACTCCAGCTAGTACGGCTGCCAGGCTGCCAGGCAATCCTTTCTGGCTGCCACTTGATAAATATGACTATTTCACGCTGCCAGAGCGCCCCCCGACTTGTTTAGTTGTTTATTTGCGTTAAGCGTTAGCAGCAACGCCTCTGTCATCTTTTACTCTCGCTCTTCCTGTCAAGTCCTTGTCCTGTTCTGTGTACCCGGACCCGACTGCGTATTTTGTTTATACAGCACTCAATTTCGCAGTTTTAATGACAAAATGTCTTACCTTGAAATTGCATGCGAGAGAGCATTATAAGTGTGCATCTGTGTGTGTGTGTGTACATCTTCATATGTTTTTCATACTCCCCCTTCGCTGGACGCCCACTTGAGCGACTTTGTTTGATTGCTTTGGCCGCAGCTCGGGCGCAACTGTAAGCTGCCATGTTTGTATTGCACTCGAGGGTTCTAAGCTCGGGCAGTTGGACCTGCTCTTGTCAGCTGCCAGCCGCTTAACCCACCATTGAAGAGCAGTGTGTGTGTGTGTGTGTGTGTGTGTGGGATGGGCAGCAACCAGCACTTGGCAAGTTTTATTGTCTCAGTGTCCACTTAACTTTCGCCTGAAGACAACTTAATGCTGTGCTCCATCGAAATGTGGGAGAGAGAAAATTGTGGTAGGGCGTAGGGAATTCTGCGACTTGGAGCTGACAATATGAAATCAAAGCTGTGCGCATTTTCTTTAATTTCCGGTCGCATGATTTTCCATTTTTTCTCTCTTTTTTTTTTGTCATTGCCAGGAATTCAAACAGCAACGTGTCGACATTGTCAGCTACAGCTGAACATTTTATTCATGGCGTATACGTAATTTCTCAATACCTGGGCGAGAACTGATTGGAATTGGCTCTGCCTTTGCCGAGTCATCAATCATGCGTCGTTTTTCCACACGCCCAGGCAAAGATTTGACAAGTGTCAATGCGACAAGGTAGAGAACGCCAAGCAGAGGAGACGGAGACAACGAGAAGAACGATGGAGCAAGGGAGCGAGGGGGGGGGGGGTGGCGGCAGCAAAGTCTTTGGACAACTTTTCGAAAATCACATGCAAAGTAAAATGTCGAAGTTTTGACAGGCAGCAAAAGGCGGCGGGGGGTGCGCAAAAAATTCACACAAAGCTGAGACGGAAAAGTTTTCATTTGTTTTGCAACGTGCTGAAAACTGCTGTCAAAGTTTTTAATGTTTTTAACTCGCTGCTGTCACCTGCCAAAACCCGAAAAGTAGGCTACATAAACTGTGCGAACTACTTGACGCTGACAACATTTGTCCCAGCCGGACTATGGATTACACTGAACGAAATAAGATAGCCGTTCGACCCTTGCGATAACTGAACCTAGATTTTTTTAACCAATTTCTTTTTATCCGAAATTCAACTGAATATATAAACCAATTACCAGATGTAAGCTAAAGTATACGAGTCAATAATTTTATGAACCAGTTCTTTAAGAATTCAAAACAATCCCTTAAATATTTTGGTGTGAACTGGAACAGCTGTCAAGAACTAGTTCACTGAGCGGCAACATTTCTTATAAATAGGAAAAATAATAATTGCTCAGTTTATTTAGTAGTTTTGATTAGAATTCAGGTGACATTCGACTTACCCTTGACGGAAACGATGACACTTTGAAGCACCTCGAGCTTCTTCTTGTTGGCCAACGATTGGCCGACGCACTTGTAGGTGCCGGCATCCTGGTACATGACATCCTTCAACGAAAACTGGCCGGAGGGCGTCGAGCTGCCATAGCCAAGGCCACGCAGTCGGGCCGAAACTGGATCCAAGTGTGACCAGCAGCCCAGGGAGCCTAAAATGGAGGGGCGAAGCGGAGAATACATTAAAGCCATTGCATAATTTGACTTGGCGCCATTTCTAATTTAATTAATTGACTTTGCCCAGGCACGCAAGTTTTAATTTCTTTAATTGATGCGCCCCGAATCGTAAACAACAAAAAGCCTCCACTTGTCCATTTGTCAAAGAAGGGGCGCCCAGAACTAGCCTATATTTTGGGCGGCCGGCGTTCGTCGTTGACTGCCCAAAAAGTGAGCAAAGTAAATTGCACGCATAATTAATTTTCAATTGTGCTAATTAATGAATAGACCTCCATTCAGCGAATTTCAGCGCAATCTCTTCGATCTGTGCCTCAATTAGTGGAACGAAATCTAAAATTTAATTACATATTCGTCGTGTCTGTCGGCAAAGCTCATTTCTCTTTTGTTAGCGGCTGTAATGCGGCTCTTCCCCAATTGCTTTGATGTATTTCAAAGAAAAAACACATTGTCATACCCAGTTCTCTTGGGCAAAGGTGGTATATTGGGCTCAAGATTTTAGCATGCATTTTTAAAGATAGTGGCTTGGACTTGTCATTCTGACTGTCAATATAAATTTAATTATATATATTCAATTGCATATATATATATATATATATTATTATTTTAATTATAATTACAGTATTCTCCAAAACTAACTTATATTATTTCTGCCCATAGGATATCAGAAGGAATCCACATCCTCTAAAATGTTTAGGCTTGATTCATTAAATTTTATTTAAACATAATGCTATTAAAATCTACGTAAAGGAGCATTGATTATAGTATAGCATATATATTATATGCCCCAGTAATTGTCTATAATATGATTCGAAATCATTTTAATTAAAACTTCATAATTTCAATAAATTAAATGAAAGAGAAATCCAATAGAAATGTATTTAAAATTTTATTTAAAAGGAGACATTGAAATATAAAATAAATAATGTTAAAATGAAATGTAATCGCATCTACAAATTAATTTTTGCCTTTACGCTATTATTACATTGTATACGGAGTATCTTAAAGTCAATCCGTTTCACCTGTTCTCTGTTGAATTTATAGTCTCGAGAATGCCACAAAATTCGCTTACCTTGTGGACACTGCAGTGTGACAGCGCCGCCGAGCTGCACCTCGAGCTGTCCCTTGTTGGGATTGTGGGAGGCAGCCGCCACGGAGACATCCTGATCATCTGGTTCCGATGTGACATCCACCGAGTCGTCTGTAAATATTCAACGAGCATGGATGAAATGTGTGAGAATTTATGAAAATTTAAAGAGTTTTGCCGGGGCAGCACATGTGCTTGGGCATAAAATATGATAAGCTTGTCAGCAATTGTCAAATGTGACAATATTTCAATGGCAACAAATGGTGATGGGCGGGGGGCGGGGTCGGGTTTGGAGTTGGGGACTTGGCAGTGCTTAAGCAAAACAAATTGCGCGCCGTCTTGACAGGATGTGGGCGACACTTTGGTGGCTGTAAAGCACCTGAGTCATGCCCAGGAGCTGACAATGAGTTGGCGCTTTCGATTTGTCGTGATTTGACTGACTATTGGAGTTCAGTTGAGGTTCAGTTGGACTAAAAGTGAAAAGTGAAAATGGCTGCGCAGGCAGCTGGAAAATTGACTGAACTTCACGCGGCGGCAGCACGAATTCATAAATAAATACTAAGAGGAATCATGAAAAGAAAAGAATAAGACATTACGAGCTCCATTCTAATTTCGTTGCGAGCGGAAAATGACATCAAATTTATGCGACATATTCGCATATTTTGTGCTTAACAGGGGAAACTCGAAAGTTGAGGCCGGGAAATGATAACTGGGAATTCAGAGCTGTCTGTGGGGTAGAGTTGGGCGCGTGCTGTAATTTATTTCGTGACACGAGTGTGAACAATGAGTAAAATCTGAATCCTTGTAAGTATGTAGCAGTTACTTTTATTACTTTTATTTTATTATTATTTTAATATCAAATCAATGAATTTAGTACATTTGTATTTTAATTTAATTTATAAACAAACAAAAAAATTATTGTATCGCAAGCTTTTCTTCCAAGTGATACATTTCCATGGCAAATTGCTATTTATGTACTTTGGTTAAAATACCTCTTAGTCATTAAAATGTAGAAAAGTCATGTATATATTTAAAGTTAAAGATTTTAACGTGTGATTTCTTGAATTTTCTTTGAGTGCGATTTGTTGCACGTGTCCTGTTCGTGTTTTAAGGACAATATTGTCCACGCACATCTCTTGTGTGGTGTGCTTTAAATTTCTGGCTGCCTTTTGTGCCACATACTTTATGGCGCTGTTCATATTACATATAAATTACAATTTGCGTTGACGTGCGCCTAAAAGTATGGAGCGTGCGGCTTTTGTTTGAGACCGGATATCATAACAATAAGTTGCCCAAGTGGATGCCTTGGCAAAAATCATGACAAAGGACCAGGGGCAACTTGTCTGCGTACGTATGTGTGTGTCTGTGTGGGTGTATGTGTGTATGAGCGGAGGACTCTTCTGGACGCTCGTAAGCCTTACAAAGTGTTGCCTACTTATCAGGGCCACAATTCACTGGCATTTCAAATGTCTGGCAATTTGAGGTTGCACCTCAAAGCGCTCATAAAATTAGCCTTCGCCACATTCACGCACTTCCCCCACATCCACCTCCCCGCAGCACAATTAACGAAAACTACTAATTACTAACAGTCAGCGACCAGCCGAAGCAAACCCTTCACAAAACGCACCCCGGACACACATTAAAGAAGTAGCGAAACCCTTAAAGTTGCAATAGTCGAGCTGAGATTTGCCGGTGCGAGTTGGCGGGGGGAGGTGTGGGGAGGTGTGTAGCCGAGGTGCGTACTCTAAACGCCAAAGTAACAATTAATTGTAAGCTCATTTCGAGCCGAGAGCCTTCGTCGCATGTCAATCAGTTGGCACTGGACGTGGACGAGGAGTGAAACAACCCCCGACGCGGTCAGCAACCCCTGCGAATTTTATTGCTGACAATAGCGCAAAAAGTTGTCTGCGGGGTGCCAAACAGTCAAGGGTGGGGGGAGAGAGGCGTGTTGCTTAGTCAAAATCACGTAGTTATAAACATTTTTTATTGCTTCAACAAGAAAACAGAAAAAATAGAAGACAAAGTGACGCTGCGCAAATTAACAAGTGAAAACTGAGGGCAAATTGAGAGAATGAATGAGAATTCCCTTCGCCTCGCCCTCTGTCTGTCGGCCTGTCTATAAAATGTCTAATGAGCTCAGCTCAACTGACAGACATTTGTCAATGGACATTGCTCGCGGCCTGTTTGAGGGCGTCCGATAAGAACCCGAGACTGCGAATTGTAAAACGGGCACTGAAATATGGGAAATCGGGGTGAGACAGTGCAGGGAAGGGAAATAATTTGAAAAGGAAAGCATTTGATATATTATGAAATAAGATTATAGTTAGCGAACAACGAGAGCGCCTGGAAGTAATATGAGCAGATGAAAGATAGCATCGGCAGATTAGTCGAGTGAGCATAAAACTCATTTGAAAAGATTAATAAAGTCGAATTAAAAGAGATAAAAACTTCAATTTTAAAACGTAATTGCATGAAAAATAAAAAATAAATAAATACTTGGTTAGTTAAGGAATATTTATTACTTAAATCAAATATCAAACGTTATAAAAAAGATGCTTGAACTGGGGATAGCTTTCATTTAAAATTGATTTAAAATTTAAATTTGTGTAATTTATTGTAACAAAATTTGTTGTCTACTTGTCTAGACTTAAAAATTAAATTTAGACAGGCTATTTTTCTGCAGACAGACATTCCTTTTTTTGTTTTTTGTAAATTTCCAAAATATACGCAATTCAATAAACTGATTCACAGAACATTCTTTTAGCCATCATTCCCACAACGTGTTGTAACATTTTCTCAGGCTCTACACTTCACATTAAGCCCTCCCATTGGCCCGCTGGCCACGTTTAGCATAATTCCCAGCACTTGTTCCACACACATATTTGGCTCAATGGCCATTCATAAATACGCCGCACCACAAACGAAAAGAACACAAATAAACAAAAGCAAACAAATGTGCATCAAGTAACGTCCATATGTCGTCGCAGATGAAGCGGCGGGCTGAGGTCGGTTTATGGCTCGGTGAAGACTCGTGAATTTCTTCTATATGGCATATAAATCCGGAGCAGAACAACAGAACGGCAACAAATATGAAGAGCAAACAACAAATACTAATGCAAACAAGAGGAATCAATATGCCAGACAGTGAGGGAGGAAGAGAGGTAGAGAGAGGGGCGGGTTGTAGTGGGTCTCGCCACCAATCATTAATCATAAAGCATCATCATCAGCATGTTGGCGTTGGCTTCAAGTAGTGCCAGGACGGGCTGAAGGACTGTGAAGTGGGTTCGGGCTTGAGATTTGGGTTGGGTTGCGTTCGGCTGCCTGCCAAATGCAGGCCAGTCACAGCAACCCGAAAATCCACACCCTGCTTAAGCAGTCGTACGGAGTGAATCAGGCACGTCAATATGTCCACACGCACACACACTCACTCACTTACACACTCATCTCCTGCTGAGTGAGTGTTATTCGGATCATAAATCCTTCAAAACGGCCAAACGCGCATTTGCTGTCGTTTACATATTGAAAAGTTATTAACTTCAGTGTTGTTTCTTGGTCAAGGATACGCTTAGCTAGCATCCTTATATACACTTTACTGTTATATAAACCAGTTTTCAGTTTTCATTAGCTTGGCGTTTCATTTTCAACAAAATGCATCATCATATTTATTCATGAATACGCCAACAATCAGCTTAACTTACAAGCTTCATAAACAGCGAGCGGAAGCCCACATGCCTAGGCTAAGGGGGGAGCGGGAGCGGGAGGGGGTTGCATGCCTCGTGAAGTGGAAACAAATGCGCTCTGTGGTGGGTGCATTTGATTGCGTTTGTGTCTTGGTTATAAATTTTAATTTTTTTGTGCAGTTTCAGCTTGTATAGAATTTTCCGCTATTTTTAGCGGTATCTCTAGCAGTTTTTTCAGCTACCGTGGGGGGGGGGGGTGTTGAGGGGGAGGTTACCTCTACAGTCTACGCGTTTAATTTGCAATGAGCTGAAATTGAAGATGATTGCAGTGAATGTGATGTGCACAACAAAAAGATTTAAAAACGAAACGAAAAATGATGAAAAAATAATAATAAACAAGCACAAGGAACCTGCATGAAGATTGCGTATAACGATAAAATCATACCAAATGGAGAAGCTGAAGCGAAAGTCATTCCAAGAATAGGGAAAAATAGCAAATACCTTAATTTCAAAGTGAGTTAAAAATGTATGTATGTGTTCTTTATTAAAAGTTGTCAGGCTAAATTTTAGTATGTTTAACGCATTGTCGACATTTATTTATGCATAAAGCAGGTAAATCAGCAGCAAGCCATCAAGATTTCCCAAACACATTTAAAAGTCATAAAATATATAATTTCTACACTAATTCACGCTTATTTCGCACGTTAAAAATTTCAAGATTATTGCCCACAATGAGTTTTTAATATATCTTTAGCTTGCCGGCCAGAGAGGACGAGAAAAAACGGAAGGAAATAAAGAAATAGCAAATGAGTTTTGCGTTTCATTTGAAGCCAAATAAAAACAAGTCAAATAAAATTTTATTGCAAATCTTTTTGCGTCGGCTCCTCCAACTGCCCCAAGAGGAACTTTGGCCGGCCGAAAGACCAAAACATATAACGAAATGTAATCGCCGGCTATAAAAACAAAAGCAGCAAACAGAAAACTAATAATCGTGCGCGCCGATAAACACAGAAATTCAAGCGGGACCCCAGAAAGTCTAACATACTCGTACTTCAAAGGGCGGTTGGGCGGACGGGTGGGGGGGTGGTGGGTGAGGGGCGGTTATGGGCAGCCAGAAAAATGCTTCATATCGCTCTGGGAGGGGCGGACGAACTAAACGATAAAGTTAAACCGCGATAACCAGCATGACAAAGGATAATGTATAACATGCGCAAGGACATTGCCGATTAGCCGTGGCCGCCAGTTGAGGCGTAAGAAAAAAAAACACCAAAAACAAAAACCTTAAGAGGAACTGGGCTGGGGGATGGAAATGCTTACGATAGCGTGTAAAATTAAATTTTATTGTAATGCCTGCTCAGAGCCAGCGGACAAATGTGTATTTCCAATTGGGGACTTTCCTCTTCCTCACAAATGCTGCGCACATTGTTTTGTAGTTTGTTTTTGTCTCAAAGCGAAAGGTCGGGAGGGGGTAAGGCGCTACTCGGATAGGGGTTGAGACATTCAAGTTTTCGATGGGTTGCATTTTTATAACAGTTGGCTGAGCAAATTAGTTTAGTGCTGGTTACGAGGGTTTCTTGGTAGCATTGTTACCACAAACTTCTCCGCGCACTTATTGTCGAGTTCGAATAAAAGCGCTCGGGAATTGGCTAAAGAATGTTGACATTAGAAACCCTAAAGTAATTATATGTACTGTGATTTTGAGGGCATTTCTAAAAGAGTGTGCAAATTAAGTTCAGTATGTGCAAATTCAGACCTAAAACTTAACCTAGAACTGTAGAAAATCCAGAATATTTTGTTTGTTTTCTAAAAGTATTTTTGAACAATATATTTCGAATGAGTAGAACTTGTGATCGGAAAAATGTCCATCTCAATTTTAAAACTTTTCAGCTATTTCATTTGTGTTCAGAAAATCTTTAAGCCAGCGTAGACATTTTTAATATTCATTTTTCATTTTATTGTCATCAGTTGATTTGATTACTTAGAAATCATTGATTTTCGTATTATGTTCCCCACACAAAATACGCAACATGGAATGAAGGTAAAGTCAGCATGAAATCGTTTTGTAAAAGTCAAAGCAACTTCTTCGAATAAATGTGTGAGGCCAACGCCACAAATTAGTTAGCCACAAATCGATTGCGCTGTCGAAGTTGCTTTGCACCCATTTTTCTAATCCGAAACTTTCACTAATTGCACTTTGTTAGCCAAACATGGCAAACATGATGCAGGCCACTCAACATTAATTAGCCTCAATTCGAACTTTAACTCATTAATGAGGCAGGCAAACAAACTCCTTGCCGTGGTATACCTGATTTCCCCCTGGTTTTCCCTGGTTTCCCCAGGCCCGGCCACATGTCGTTGGTCCATCGCAGATGCGTCTCTTTCGGTTGGTGGTCTTTGCTGCCCAGTCTCGGCTGACGTACGTGTCAAATTAGCGACGTTTTAACAAGCTCGGCGCGTCCGTAAGTCGTCAGTTTGTCCCTGCTGGTGTCCTTGGTCCTTCGTCCTTTGTCCGGCACTGCCGGCAAATCAATCACGTGAAAGTGGCTAGCGCAAAAGTTTGAGAAACTACGTCAAATTGCCTACTTTTGTAAACGTCGACGTTGGTCGCGCTGTTGACTTTAGCTGTTCGTCCGTTGCGTCCTGGCCGTGTCCTGGCCATGTCCCGAGCATGTCCTGTAGTTTTTGGGCGCTACCGCCATGCGGCACGCTGATTGCTTTTTCATTGCATTTTGTCAGGCGCTCTTGTTCTGTTCGACAGCAAAGTTTTCTTTTGCTACCTGAACAGCGTTTTCCAGCTCAATAGCTGCAGGACGTTGTGGATGACGGTGGTGGGGCGGGGAGGGATGGAAGAGGGTTGTGGGTAGAAAACATATCGTCAGCAATTAAGCGCGCATTCAAACGTCTGTCTGTCTGGGCTTTGGTTGTTTCTTTCGCTTTGCTGCCGGCGGATGCTTAAAATCAAAATGCGATTTATCAGTTTTCGTCACCCTACCCCTCCCCTCACCCTCTTACCCTTAACAAAGCCCTTGAGAACCGGCAGCCGTGCTTTATTCTTACGGGCTTAAAACTTTGCAATTTTCTTGGTTTTTCTACCAGCCGCCATTTATCAAAGCTCTGCAGCTGTTTGCTAGTTTATGACAGCTAATCCTCGCATACTATATCTTATAGATAGATATTGGCTGCAACTTTATCTGCACACTGGATTTGGGTAGGCTTTGGCCGTGTATGCCGACTGTTGCCAGTTCGATTTACCATTTGGCAGTTTCATAAACGTTTTACAAATTGATTTATGTGCTTAACATGTTGCCATGTTTGTAAACCCTGCCGAGCCCCGCCAAGCGTCTCTCACAATTAGATTTCGCTGCAAAATCAACGGCAAAAGTTTTCGGCAAGTCTCACAAAAGGAAAGCGAGAGAGAGAGAGCGAGAGACAGAGAGAGATGGAGGTTCTGTGGTGGGGTAAGTACAGAGGTGGCATTCTGAACTGGCTGGCACATCAATCATCGATAAATGTCGATATGCCGGCCCATGAGGCACAGCGCGTGTTTTTGCCTTCACTTCTTGGCCTCTTTGGGCGCTTTTATTTTTATTAATAAAGCATTTGTTTTCCCATAATGAGCAGCGACAGCCGCCTGTCAGGATGCCTTCCTTTCGTTTCCTTTCCTTTATTTTATTTTATTTTTCCGCCCTGACTTTCTTGCTAACGCATACAAATTTCAACGTAGACGAAGAATCTCTCCCCTGGGTCAGTTTGGGCTTTGGGCGTTACAGTGCCTGCGGTGGTATTCGCATAAAAAAGTGCCAACACTTTGTCAAGTTGTTATTACCAATCATTTTTTTCATTCTGCTTTTGTTTTTGCTATTCTTTCTGCCATCGCCATTTGCCTTTGTTGTTGCAGTTTCCGCTTTGCGCGGCTTCTGGCAGTCATTTTGTGTTCGCCATGATTGATGAGCACGAATTCGACCAACTGTTTAGTTGGGGCCTATTGGTGGGCGGGGGTTCGCTTTCTCTTGCGGGTGTAAATTGGCAAGCGGAAATGATCTCTTTGGGGCGTCCTCTGTATTTATAAGAACTGATTGATTTATATAAAAATATCCTAGTAATGTTGATCGAGTTTAAATTGGAAAAAAGCAATACAAGTTTATCATTTCGATAACTTGATCCGTTTAATTAATATCGATGAAAATTGATAACAATCTTTTGTTTTCTTACAATATCTCGGAGACGATAAGAGATAGAGGCAACAAATTTAGATTTTGATACCTTCGGATTTTGGATACCTCCCCCCACTTGCCCCCAATATCGATAAAACCAAAAAAATCGCAAATCAAATACTACAGACCTGCAAATTGGTTTGTACATAGATTTTGATGTCCCCAATAATTCCTGCAAACTTCATTAGGATCATACATTTCGTTTAGAAGAAAACAAGGATTTTGTTTCTGTACTGGGGGCACGCGCACCGAGTAAAGTGAGTGCTACGTGCATTTGTATATGTGTGTGTGTGTGTATGTATGTGTATGTGTGAATTTGTGTATGTTTGTGTAAGCGAGCTGAAATGTTTATGGAACCAGATCGCTGGGTTTAGGGTATCTCCTAGTCAAGCGGCCCCGACTAGAGCCTTCACACTTGTTTTATTTACAAAACTTTATGAATGAAAATAAGAGTCCTATGAAATCCTATGAAGTACGTCATTATTTGATATGATTCGAATTTTATATTTTAATTCATTCACTTCAAGTTAATTCTTTATATGGCCACTTACTAACGCCGACTGCTTATAAAAACCAACAACATTAGTTATTAGTTAGAAATTCGCCAAAACTGGAAGCTTACCTATGAAACTTACACTATTCAGGATAATATTTGAATTTAATTAGGTAAGAAGCAAATGTGAAATATGTCTTAAATGCTTTCATAAAGACATTTTTATTATTTTCCAAGAAATGTAAGCGGAGAATTAGATACAATGTGAAAAGTTTTTAATTTCACTCTGTTGTATAATAAAAATGTGTTAGACTTTCAGTCTGCAATATTTCACCTTGCTGTTAAAGACATAAATTTATGGTCGAAAACGATTTCATTGGCACGTAATCATCGAAAATAAATTTTAGTCTGTACAGACAGATACACACACACTCACACATTAAGCTAATCAAATTTCATTTTCGCTTAGCGCCAAAAAAAAAATGTATATGTATAAATATATTATATATTATAAGCAAAAAAGTGCTTGGCCGCCTGCTTTTTGGGCAACACTGCGACAGCATTTGGTAACAAAGTGGCGGCTGTCAGCGACATAAATTCAATAAAAATAAAAATAAAAATATTTACAAGCATTAACACGCGTTCAGCGCGTAAAATTTGCCTCAAACTGGAAGCTGGCAGCTCAAACCAAAAATCTTGAGCCGCAAAACGGGAAAATATTGACAGCAAAATGGCGCGCACGCATAGATAGTGTGTGGGTGTGTGTAAGTGTGTGGGTGGCAATTGAAAGGAGGACTGTCAGAGGGTTGACAGTGCCGCTCAGCCAAACACCCACTCAATGCCAATGCCAATGCCATTGCCAATGAAATTTGCCATATTTTGCATATGGAGGGTGGCAACATGCCTCAGAGTATGCGACATTTGGGGCAGGGGCAACATCATCAGGGCACAGGGACAGAAATGAGGACAAAAATGTTGATGATGGGACGCGCACCATGTGCGAGTGTCGTAAAAGCCACGCAAAACATTTTTGCCAATTTTTTGGTGTTTTTTTTGTTGAAGGGAATTTTTATTATATGAGAACTAATGGCGAAAATATTATCACGCGCCATTTTTGAGGCAATTTCACGCATACGAGCGCTAATTTATTTGGAGTACTCGTAATCGTGGTGGTACTTACAGCGCACGCTGAGGTAATAGCCAATCGAGGAGTATTGAAAGTTCAGATGCCGTGATGTGCACTTATACCAGCCGGAATGCTCCCGTCTAATGGATGTAAAGTTGAGGAAGCCGTCGCCCGTTTGCGGCACCTGTAAATTGAACATAAACGTAGAGAGTAAGATATAGAGATATAGAGAGTGTGAGTGAGTGAAAAATTGAGACAGATTCAGTCTGGAGGTGGGCAGGAAATGAGTTTCGGTCTTATGCGTAAACAATTTTTGGTAATTAAGGCAACGCAAATAGTTGGTCCAAAAACTTTTTCCGCGACAACTGCACGAAAATCCATTTAAAACTTGCTCCTTGCCCCAAAATCACAAAAGCCAGAGCCAGAGCCAAGCCGGAGCTAGACTCAGAGCCTATGTATGCATAAGTTTTTGTAAGACTTACCGGCGTGTCACCGTCGTCCTTCTGCCAGCGCGGCGCACTCGGAGGATTCGAGTCGACGTCGCACTTGAGGCTAACTTCGATGCCCTCCCGCAGCGGATAACCAAAGCCAGGTGTGCGCGAGATGGCGAACGAGGGTGTGTCTGCAAGGAGGAAAGGGTTTGAAAATAGGGGTTATAAGAATAGATATGTATATATATATGTATATATATAACACACAGATACGATGAGATTTTCGGTTAGTTATTTTCCTGTCTACCATCTACTGCCATCTGCTGTCGCCTGGCGACTGGCGACTGTGGCGACATCTACAAAATAGTTTTTTAATTAAAAAATTACGACACAAAAATAAACGCCAGGCAAAAGAAACTTTTATAATTAAACTAAATGCAAATGTGTGTTAACTCTCTTTTTTCATGTTTTTCACCAGGATTCTGTTTGACTGTGGCAAAAACATCTTAGCAAATTCTGTGCTCAACAAAATACACAGAAAGCAAAAAAATCTTATTTTAAAATAAAGAAAAAGGTTTTCAAATTTATAAAAAATAAATGACTTAACGACTCTTAGAAAAGATTATTTTGTAACCCGAGCTGTAATTGATATGATTTTGTAATCAAATAATGTTTTATATATATGTATTAAAAACTTTAAAAATATACCTAAATAAATATTTAAATTATTAACTCAAGGATTTTTCATTTAATTGTGAATTTAAAAAATGTTTTTCCTACGTAATTTTTATTTGTAATCCTTTTTTTCTTTTCTTTAGATTGTTTGATATTCAAATGATTTAAGCTAATGAAAATTGAAGTAATATGAATATTTAAGTTCTTTAGCCCGTAGTATTCAACTTATTTTTCAACATGATCTGCCATTAAATGTAACTACATTTGAGTGCCAATCAAAAATCCATTGAATGCATGTCAGAAAGCTATCGACAAAATGCAAATCTCAATGTAAATGCAAATGGGAATGTAAATGTGAATGTAAATAATATGAATTGCTGGGCAAACTGACACGCCAATATAATACAACATCTACACATAGATATATATGTATCCAGTTGCATTCAATGCATATTCATAGGCATAAATCAAATGTTTTTTAATTAGTGTTAGCCATACGGGTTTGTAGCGTCCAAAAAAATAAAAAAAAAAACAGCTACAAAATTTGAACACAACGTTTTCATCTTTTAAATTTTTCGACGTTTCTCTCAGCATTTCACTTGCCATCTCTCTCTCTCTCTCTCACACCCCAAACCCTTTCTATCTCTATCTTTTGTGGGCTTTTGTAACTAATACAATTTGATTATGCAGGGCAAATGAAATTTGTTTGTCGGTTGTTTGCCAAACTATTCAATAGACATTCGTCTGAGTTGGTCTGCATGTGTGTGTGTGCGTGTGTGTGTGCGGATGTGGGCGTAACATGCACACAGACGGCAGTTGTCAGACATCAAACATATATATATATATATATATATATATATATACGTATATATGAAAGTCCGTCAGTCTGTGGACAGTCAACGGCGCCCATTTGCCTTTTATGCGGCTAACCAAGTAGATGAGACAAGCAGGAGGATGAGGAGTGGGGTGGGGGTCACAGGGGTCTGTCTGGCTGTTGTCGTCCCGAAGCTTCGTCTATCAATTTGTTTGGGCAAAAATCTAAGCCACAAACTAAAAAAGGAACGCAAAAATGCTTGCACTCGTCTGAATATTCACAGCAGGCAGTTTTCAAAAACACTTTCTGCGCAAATTCGCCCAAAAGACCAACGTAAATAATAAAAAACTGTAACATTAATTTTGGATTATTATTATCTGAATCCACCTAAAGAAATTTCACACTTGAATGCGATTTATATTATTGGGAAAGTCTTTTTTCCACATTTTGCCACTGCGTAAATGTTGAATTTAATTTAGCAAATTGTTTTTAAATTGTGAAAGCGATTAAGGCTCGTAACGTGGGCTTGTGCGATTGATGTCCTTGATTTGCCTGTCAACTGTCTGCATAAAAATGTAAAATTAAAAGCAGCAACAGCAACTACGAAAACAATCCTCAACTGTCTGAGCAAGTGCTTTCATGTGTGTGCATTTTAATTTATACAACCGTAACAAACAATAACAATTGGGTTTGGGGCAGGGACAGGTGTAGTGGGGGGAAATCAGGAACTGTTCTCAGTTGTTCTTTGTTGTAAAACGTTGCGGTTGGGCCGCGTTTGTTGTTGTTGTTGTTGTTGCTGTTCCTGCTGTTGCTGCTGCTGTTATTGTTGTAGGCCTTTTGCTGTTGTTATTGCGGTTTTTGCAATTTTCATGCCTGGCCAAAGCTCACACAGACACACACACACGCACACACACACACTCATGTAAGCATCGAGTGTAGGCAGATTCCGCATGCCGCATTCCCATAACCGGACTTAGTCATGCAAATCCCGCACGGCTTTTCTATATTTTCCAATCATTTTCATGGGCTTCTCTCTCTCTCTCTCTCTCTCTCTTGCTCTCCCACTCTGGCTACCTTGGCATTTGTCATGGCATTATGCGGCTTGACGGGCATTAATAAAGCAAATAACTGTGGCACTTTGTTCTGTGCTGATCCTGGCCAGCATCGGCTACCAATTTGAGCACGTGTCTGCGGCTCTGTTTCTGTCAATTAGTGCGAGTCCTTCTAATTGCTACTGTGGACACAGGCATTGATTTTGATTTGTGTCGATGCTGTTGTTTGGCCCCCACAAAGTCACGTGAATGCTGATGGATGGCTGCCAATTGGCCAATTGGTTGCCGCATTGATTCTTTAAGGCAGCAACTTGATAAATCAAAAGGATTATTCGCAATCTGTATTCGTCTTTGTGCTCGTCAAACAAAATGCTGCAAAGCTATGCCGAGTCACAGTGTGTCTGGTCAGTATGCAACAGCTTTGTGTTTGTTGAACGAGAAACAATAAAAATGATAACTTAAATTTCATTTATTTATTTATGTAGTAGAATTATTACAAATCAATATAGGTTTTGAATTTATTGTTATCCAATTAATATTATTTTATCAACCTATTTAGTTTCTTTAATTTTGCTCAATATTTAATTTCTCACACCCATATTCTTTGTAATAAGTACTTTTCTGTGGAATTATTGTTTGCTTGTGTAATCAATCTTCCTTCGCATTAGCAATGCAATCCGTTTCCTGCGCAATGCGAGTTAATTAAAAAGTTTATCAAAGCATTCGCTTACTTTTGATTTCTCTGTCCGGCAACTGTCGTGCTTATTACTTCATGTCCCAGTCCCCAATCCCAATCCCAATCCCAGACCCAGTTTATTTTTCTGCTCTTGTTGACATATCACACCCTTTCTTATGCAGCGTTGTCCCATTTCCATGAGTTTATTATTTATTTTATTATTTTTTTTCTGCTGTTGCACTTTCCATTTATATAATTTCACCTTTGCTTTCTTTTACTTCTGCAGCTGCAGCTGCATAATAATTTGTGTGCCTTTGTTTTCCTTCCTTGCCACATTACTTCCCCCCCATGCCCCACATGGCCGCCCTTAGCCACGCCCAGGTCGCTGCGTGCCCCATGGCGTTAACTTTAGCAATTTAACTTTTTAATCAACATTTGCTTTTTGGTTTTCACTTTTACTTGCACCATCTGAACCACTTTCCCTTACTCTCGTCATCGCAGGCTGTGTTAATTAAACAAGGTGCGATTTTCGTCGTGTTTGGCTTTTATTAAAAACTTTTTCAACATTCAAATATAATGCCAAGCGAGCTGACTTACTGACTAACTGGCGTTTAATGCACAAACAAATGTTGAGTTCAAATATAATGAGTTTTATTTATATGTATATATATGGACAATATATTTATTTAACTCGATAAACTATCAAGAATGTATTTATAATACACGAAGTGTATTTTTGCTGATTAAATAGAATTTTGCATAATATTTGAAAACACATAATTTAATTAAATTAAACACTTAATCTTTAGGATTTTAAAATAAAATTTAAACTGATAAACATGCTTATAACACATTTAAAATCAGTCAAAATTAAATCTCTATTCCCTGCAAATATTTTTGTTACCTCGACTGTAAAAGTGAAAATGATTTTGTATAAAGATTTGTGTAAGGTTCCCTTTGAGCAACCTTAGAATAGTTTTCTGAGTCATAAATTTAAACTTACACTGCACATCGAGGAGCAGGGAGGCGTTCTGTCGTATCTTCAGCGTGGGATGCTCCATGACACATAAAATCCTGGCATTGTGATGCGCCCGGTAGACGGCGGGCAGACGAGCCTCGCTTTTGGCGCCGCTGTTGATTTTGTAGCCGGTCTTATCCTGCTGTTGAAAGTGTACGAGAGAGTGAAGAGAGCGAGTTAGCGAAGTAGAGTGGGCGATAAAAATTTCATTACAATTTAAGGCGTAGGCCCGGTCAAATTGGGCGAAATGACAAGGCAGTCAGGCCGGCCAATTAGTCTGGGCCTGTTATCAGCGCGACATCATTAATTTAAATTAAAGCGCCAGGACAAGGGCAAGGACACGGGCACGGTCAGGGGCGCAATGGCAACGCCTACGCCAACGCTTGTGCTGCCACACCCCCGCACCCGAACCCGCCCCGCCTTGCCTTGACATGCAAATTTGTTGGCACAGTTTTCAATCAATCATCCGGCTCGGCATAACTGTAGTTGGGGGCAAACACGCAAATTTGTGGCATTTAGGGTCTACGACAAACAAACATATAACATAACACACACACACACACACACACACACTAAAAACTCGAGTAGACATCTTCGATGTGTTTGACAGGTGGCTGCGGGTGGTGCGGGCGGTGGTTTAGTTGGGCGGTTGTCCGCTTGTCCGGTTTATGCAGCGCTTGGCCAAAATGTCTGCTTTTCATTATGCTCGAGTGCAAGACAAACAAATTTGGCGCAACCACAGACCGTCCGTCCACCCGTCTGGCCTGGCTTCGTAGAACCGTTGTTTGAGGCGCAGCCAGAAAAGCCGCCGTTATCCACACTTAATGTGTTTGCTGTCTGCCTCTCAGCCCCTCTGTCTGCATAGCCTGCGGTTGCGCCCGGCTTGCATTAAGACGACACAATACAATATGTCAAAGTGTCAGCCAAACCCACTTCCCACTTGCCACTTGCCACTTCCAACTTGCCACTTGCCGCTCCATTTCCCTAATAGAGGCATATGTGGCTGGCGCACTTACCTTCTCGTTCTTAATTTCCTCCAGCTCCAGCACCTCGGCGGATACCTTCTGGGCGTGGCGATCTACGCCCGGACTCAACAGCACCTCCCAGGTGAGGGTGGGTCGCGGATTGCCGCCCTCGCTGACGCAGGCCAAATTCAGCTCTGAGTTCTCCTTGACGGGCACAAAAATATTTCCGGCATCCAGACGACGCGAATCAATCAGCAAATACGGAGGCTTAGGACGATCTGGCGGAGTGAAAATATTTGATTTATTTAATTATAATTAGTTTGTCAAACAGGAAAGGTACAAAATAATTATAATTATAATATAAATATTTCCTAAATAGAGATAGCAACAGTTATTTATTTAATTTATTTTATGTGTATTTTCGAAAATATCGATTAAAATACCTCTACATATTGCAATACCCAAAATTATTGATATAAAATTTAATATATAATAATATTAATAGTATCGGACTATTGTCTTAAAATTGTTTTGCCACTAGCGTTGGATCTGCTGTCCGCAGTGATTTAAGGAGTATAATTTGAGAAATAATAAAAACACTTCTTACATTAATAGCCAGCAGAATATTTTGAAAATGAATATAAATAGTTCAGACATAAAAAGGAACCCTTGTATAATTTTCTAAAACAACATAGAAAATATATATATTTCTAATTCTTTATATAATCATTCTTTAACATTTTAATATTCATATTCATACTCATTCATTATCATTAATAGACTAGTGATAGTGTGATATTCCTTTTAATTGCAAAAATAATTGTGTATAATCTCTTGAATAAACTTCAAGTTCATATATCTATATCACATATCTCTCACCTATTTCTAAGCTTCTATCTTTTACGACCGAAACGAAACTAAAATCTCTAAACTAGGTGTAAACTCGTGTGTATTTTTCTGAAACAAGAGGCGACATTTGGCTAAGCTGTCACGGAGAAGAGCGCGCCACAGTTTTTTTTTTTTGTCATTTGCAGCTAGCTTAACGCGTGCACAACTGTACCTGCGAATCGACTAATAGGGAAAGTTTGTAATTTTTTTCATGCTGCTCTTCTCGACTTGGCTCATTGCCTGCTGCACGTTCTGCGGGCAGAGCTAATTTCGCAAATGTAACGACCTTTTTAATATTTGTCTAAACTTTTATGTGCGCCAGGCTGTTCCATTTTGTACTCACCCAAAACGACCAGCTTGACGGGTCGAGCGTTTTCGGTATAGCGTCGCGTGTTCTCCGCCTCGCACTGCCATTTGCCGTCGTCCTCGAGCATCACATTGGTGATGGTTAGCGCCCCGTTGGCCTCCTTGATGAAGCGATAGTCGGTGACGCGCGTCGTTCTGTCCATGGCGTGCACCACCTGAGAGAGAGAGAGAGAGAGAGAGAGAGTAAAGAGAGTGAGCGCCAGATCGGACAAGTTTGCGGCATTAAAAGTAATGCCACTTGCAGTTGCAGCCACTTTTGAAATTATGTAAATGCCACTACTCAACTTTTAATGCAGCGCATTAAACGCTCGCAAATTTCATGATAAATGCTACGATCGTATCCCCATCCTAGATGCTATCTGTATATTATGTGTGTGGGAACAATCCCTTTTGCTCATAATGTTTTAATACGGCCTGCATTTATTTACACTTTTATACAGGCCAGACATTTTATTGCCGTGCGCTTCAAACAAACGAAAATAATGATAATTTAAATGCGTTTGTGTTGGTTGGGCCGCCACCAAATCCACCGAGTACAGTTACTGTAATGTGGCAACAATGAACTGTTGCTGGCTTACAAAAATGTGAAAATAAAAATAAACGTTAAATTGTGGCCAATAGTTGTTGGCCATTTGGCAAAATGGACGCATTGTCGCTGTCGCTGTCGCGGCTGTCCGTTGGCTCTGTTCGTGGCTTAATGCTTACTGAAATTTATGTGCGCATTCAAATGCCGTAGAAAAATATGAAAAATATTCGTAAGTACGGTAAATGCTATGCGTGCTTAATGGGGGCGTGGCCGTGTTGTTTTCAACATTCATAAATAATTGTAATTGCATTTGTATGGCAGAGCTTAACTTTTGGTAGCGTATTAAGCTGGCCACATAAGATACACAATCGCCATATACTGTATACATTTTTAAAGAAAAATAAGTGTATACAAATATATTTTTATTTCGATCAAATGAGTTAAAAAGAAAAACATTTTAATTCCGTATAAAGTTGAATGATTGACACAAGAGCAATAATAAACAAAAATGTTAAATACATTTAACATTCGATTCATATTTTTCTGTTATAACCTATTTTAAAAAAATATATATAAGTTCTTTATCTCTAAAGATTTAAAAGAAACTATTTAAACTATAAATATAAATCAGTTAAAAAAATATTGTCTTGTATATAACATATTTTATCATTATAATTAAGGTTTAAAAAAATAAAGAATTAAACTGAACTATTTTTGTTATATTTATTAAATGAATTTTAGTTTTGAAATATTTAGCTAGATATAATAATTAAACTTGAAACTTAAAACTTGAATAAATTCTCAAAATAATATGTATTTTTTTATATTTCGAAATTCTTTACATTCATCTCTGTTAGCTATACAGCAGCAGCAATAAGAGCTTAGTAAGCCGTTCAGCTGACAAGATATATATATACATATATATATACATATACATATATATACACTCGTATGTAGCTAGCTGTTACTGAGATAAACTAAGCAAAAGCTGGAATGAATGTCACTCTTGTTTTTACATATTTGCAGAACGTACATTATCTTTTTTTTATAGTTTTCTGGTAAAAGAGTATACAAATAAAATATATAAAAGCAGCTCTTGTATATTTGTATATTTTTATGTAATGCGCTCCGCATTTGTAGAGACTGCACAAAAAAAAATATGTGGATATATATATATATATATAAAAACAAAAACAAAATAAATAAATAAATGCGTGTAGGAAAATCTGTGTAAAATGTAGTATAAACAAAATATTTGTTGGCTGCGCTTCCGTTTCCGTTGCGTGCGAGTTTTCAATTTTTGTTAGCCACCCTCTCCCCCTCGACCCCTTTCAACCGTTCGTTTATGATTTTTGTATACATTTTTGAAAAGCAGCGCAAATATTTATGCGTGCATGGATTGTAGCAATTTTTTCTTGCTGACTTGGCAGCGTGTTTTGTCGTATCTGTGTGTGCGTGTATTAGTGTGTTAGTATATGTGTGTGTGTGTGTGTCTCGACTTCCGTTGAGCATTTGCCGCAGCGACCATTTCAGAAATTTATTAACCAGCGGCCGACACTAGACGCAACGCATCGCATCGCAACTGGAAACTGGAACTGGCAACTGGATTTTCAGACTGTGCAGCGGCGCATTCAGTTGGAAATTTATGAGGTAACATGGCACAGAGATGCCTCTTTTGGCGACTGCACACCTGCAGCTGTGTGCGTGTGTGTGTGTGTGAGATTTTGGTTGGCCAACATGGCCGCTAGACAAAAGCGTTAAATGAGCGTGGCAAATCCTTGTTTACAGCGTCGAGCGGCCAGCGGATTACACGCTCGATTGTTTTGGCCACCCGAACCGGGCCCACAATCCAGGCCCAGGCCCAGAGCCCAGAGCCAAGTGCCAGTTGGCCAGCCATTGTTGGGGCATTAAATCTCACGCATGCGACGGCCGCGCAGCGATCTGTTCTCTGGTAATTATGATTTTTCGCCTTTTTGTTTGTGCTATTGTTTTCTGTTTTCGCTTCTTTTTTTGTTGTTGTTATTGTTTTTGTTATTATTGTTGTTGTTGTTGCTGTGCAGCTGCCTCAATTCGCATAAATTGTTGCATATTTGAAGGCGCATTTGAGTTTTACATGCGCATAACTTTGCATAATTTGCGGCATCGTTATCTGGCAACTGCCATTTTTGGCTTTGGCTTTGGCTTTTTGGTTACGTGTGTATTGCAGATGGTGACATGGCCAAAACTATTCGCCACGTTTATTTTTTATATTCTGTGGTTTATTTTTGGCTATTATATTAGTTATTATGCATTGTATTTTCTATTTTCTAATTGCATTGTTTTCATTTTTGGCTATTTGCAATTTACATTTAATTCTGCCGTGAGAGATTCGCATTCTCATATTTCGGATGCGTATTTATTTCCTAATATTTATAGTACTGTGTAATAATGTAAATTTCTGGTCAGCTAGTTAAATGATTTAATTATTTTGAGTGCGCATGCCAAATATATATTTTACATAACAATTTTTGTGGGTGCGTGAAATAATATTTGTTGGTAATTACGACCATAGTTATTCGCTTGAGTTGGCACGACATTTAAATAACATTAAAGTTCTTATATTCTGTAAAAATAAATGCTTAAAGTGTATATTGCGTCTGGTAGAAGCAAGGGTCTTTAAGCTTTTAATGAATTTAGTTATATTGTCCAAAAGGAAAAAAAAAATTAAATAAATAAAATAATAAAAAAAAGTAGTATTCTATGCTGATCCGATTAAAGAGATTTATCGCATTAATACCTATATAAATTATCGATTAAAGTTCAACCAAGGTTTGCTTAAAAAAATACTAATTTTCAAAAACGTTCGCATAAAGTGGGTTACTTATTTTTCGTAGCATTCCAAATAGATGCCTTGAACTTCTTGAGTTACATCCAATTTTGATATGGGAGCATCCAAAAAAAGCAACGTGCCTCGAAAAATGGCTACTTATATGTTACTTTATGTTACTTACTCTCTCTTGCTCTGACTTTCCCTATCTCTCTCTCTCTCTCTGGCTTGGAATTGCAAAAATCTTGTCAGCAAACATTACTCGCTGCCTGTCGCTGTTCGTAGAGCTGGTTTTTTTTCTGCTGCTGTTGGCCCAAAGCTACTAACTTGAAATTGCTTTCGGCAAATATATTAGCCTCTTGATAATTTGGAACAATAAATTCTTTGGCACACACACATACGCATGGTGGGGCAGAGGGGGTTTGGCAGCCACTCAAAGTAGCTGAAGCTAGCTGGATGGCTGGGGACTCGATTGCATTGTGCAGCGCCCCAGAAAGTACAACAAAAGTCGCTCATGTTGCAAGCTGTCAGTGCAACACTTGTCGCATGTCATTGCCGCAGTTGCACTTGCAGTGCGCACGGGTGGAGTTGGTATTTGGAGTCTGAGTGTGTTTGTTAAAGAGTTTGCCGAAGACAGCGCCCAAGACGAAAGTCAGCGAACAGCATCTGAAATGCAATTGCAAATGCTGTTTGCAGCCCGTCCACGAGATGATGCGAGAGGAGGGGCAAGAGGTGGTGTCGGTGATAATGATAAAATATATTTGTTAAGCCAGAATAGCAAAAGCCAATGCATAGGAAATCAAATACTCTATATGCACATAGGTTTTCATATGTAATCAAATATTGCGAGGTGATCTTCAACAATTTCCATTCTAAATTTAATATCAGTACTATAAATAATAATAAATAATATCTAAAATATATGGTAATAAATACACATACATATATCATTAATAAACGGCAAAATACTTTTTTTTAGAAGTTTTTCTATTTCGGAATTTTTCTAAATGTTATTTTAAGCCTCGAAAATTGTTTAATTTTCGGTATTATTAAATATCAAATTTTAATTATTAAAAAACGAATTCACCGACTAAGGAATGTAATATTCGAAACCTGTCTTTTTAATTCTCCATCATTATATTATTATTCTTAATGTTTGTTAATTTAGTGACTGTTGATTATCACACACACTAGTTTTCCAACTATCAAATTTAACTCGATATTTATTTGTACCCAAGTAATAATCTTATTAAATGTACTTTGTTTTTTCAAATTTATGAAAATCTACTTAATTTGCTGCTGCTGCTGCTCTGTGAAGAGCATTTTAATTGCGGTGCTTCAACTGATGCTCGTTGCTATCCTGCAGCTGTTGCTGCGCTGGCTCAGACGTTGTCTCACATTGTTGCCGCATCATTGTTGTAATTTCAGCCGCCATGGTTCAATTCCCACTCCTCGCCTCGCCTTCCCTCCCCTTTTACCCATCCGACGCTTAATCTGCTGCATGTGCTCCGTTCATGTCTTCGCTTTCACATGGCTGGCTTTTGTTTTAACACAACTAATACAATTGCACCGTGGGGAAATGTTGCCTCTGCCAGCGGCGCTGATGCTGCAGCTGCAACGTCAGCGGCGTTGATTTTATTTGCCAGCAACTGCAGCTGACGCTGAAGTGGAGCGGAGGCATTCCCGGCCAGAGCCGACATTGTTACTAACTTAATAAACTTGTCAAAGGTACAAAGTAAGCGGCGTGTTAGCAACTTGTGCCACGCCCCCCCCTGTCCCGCCCAGCCCTTCCAACGCCCGGGGAATGTCTGACGTCGCATTGTTGCTGATTTTCATTTGGGGATTTGCCCGTCTTCAGTCTGAGTGATTAATTTCTTCACTTGATGTGATTTACTTGCAACTGCAGCTGCGGCAGCCACCGCACCACCGCACCACCGCACAACCGCACCACTGCAACGCTGCACCACTCTATTAATGTCGTGTATTAAGTTTTGCCCTGCGTCGCCTAATTGACTAATGGAGGCTTAGTGCGGCTTTTGACAGGCGAACCCTTTGCGATTTATGCGGTCAACTAAAAAGTAGAAGCTCTTGGCCCAAGACAAAGTCTGTTGACCTTAAACCTGAGCCATGGCAACAGCAACAAACAATGGGCCCATAAATAAGTTGCAGCCTGTCAAGCGCCACAAAGTATGCAACAATGGCCAACGAAGATGCAACCATAAAAACAACGAATCACTTTTTTACTACGGCTATACCCGGAAAACATAGGGTATTTGAAGGCATATCGTGCTGACGAGAAAACAAATTTAAAATCTGCATAGTTATTTTGTGTAATTTCAGATTGTTTTTTTGTATTACATTCAAAAATCATTTGTAAATTAAATTAACTATTAAAAAAGCTACAAATAATATAAATAAATATTGCAAATAAAACAAATGAATTTAACTTGAAGGACATTTTTTTGCTACATAAAATATTGAATATTTTAAAAAGTTACTTAAATTTTCTTGGATTCATAAATTTATTGCATGTGTGGTATATAATAAAATAATACAGAATCTATGAAAATCGCTTTAGTTAAATTTTGTTTAAGACATATTTTTAACTGCAAAGTTAATAAACGCAATCCACATTTTTCCAAACAATAAAAATCACGATCTTTCAAGCGATCTAGCTCTTTTAAGCAAATGCCGTAAAGTAGGGTGTCTGACAGTGCAATATGTTTATGTCTCTTTTTTTATGTAGTTAGAGGAAACTTAAAACCGCAAGGTTTATGTCTGCCAATTGTCGCTTGCGAAAATATTGCACAATAAAAGCCAACAAATTGGCAGTAGACAAAGGCTTAGAGCCGGCTTGCGCTAAAGGAACAAGTCGCAGCTAAAGATGGGCGTGACACTTGATAACCTGCAGCAAAAGCTGCTGCAACGTGTGGGAAACAACTTACCAAATTTTTACGGTAAATAAAAGCAAACGCAATCGATAGATGCGAATCGTCGCTGAGATTGCAAAGTTGTCTGATTTTTCGATCGCACAAACAAACGCTGCAATCAGCCAACAGACAACATACAAGGATGTGCAGAGGGGGTGAGGAGGACGTGTCTCGCAGATTTTGATGCTCGGTATGAGCCAAATGGCAGCTGTTGACAGCCAATTTGGTGGATTTTTTTGGGTTTGGCATTTCTTAACTTACGCGTCTCGACAGCGTTCAATATTGAATTTAATTTTCGTATAAAATAAACAGCAGACACCAACAACAACCACAGCAAGCAGCAACTGCTAGTCAACACTGGCAGCAACAATGTTTGCATCCGCCGCCCACAAATATGCAACGTTTTTTGCCAAAACCAACGCACACACACACACACACACACACACACATAGACAAACACAAACACTTACACCTGAGCCAGGTGCTGTTCGGAGCGTCAGTTAACTGCCAAGCCAAGCCGCAGACCAACAACCGAGGCACGTACACAAAGTGTTGCTGTTGTTGTTCCGGTTGTTGTTGTTGTTCCTGTTGTTGTTGTTGTGTTAGTTTCAACTATTATTTGCCCATCAACAACTTGGCTAGCCCACTCGTTGCTGTTGCTGTTGGCGCTGTTGCAATTTACACTGCACAAGAGCAGCACTCACAACAACAACTGCAACAGCAACAGCAACAACAACATCAAATGCAACAACACAAACAACCAGAACAACGGCAACAGTAATATAAACAAGAACAGCAAAGTACGTACAACAAGTTGAGCACCGCACAGATGTTTAGTTGTTTATGCACAGTTCGCTTCCAGTTAGAGTTCACTGTAATGACTTTCTGATGAAGTTTCTTTAGCACACCCGTGGCCAATAATGTTGCCACATTACAGTATTTCTAAAATTATTAATCTATTAATTCTTAGAAACAGAATTATATAAAAAGTAACAAGTAAGAACGTTGCAGTCGGGCGTTACCGACTGCGTTATACTCGTTCACATTCTTAATTATTATTTTTATTTTAATAAATTCCGATATTTGCGAATGAGGGTGGAGGTGGGGGTGTGAGTGTTGGTGGAGGTGGGGGTTTGAGTGGGGATGGGGGTTTGAGTGGGGATGGGGGTTGTCGCCGAAATTTTGTGCCGATCTTTAAATGCAGTGGCCAGTTATCTACCCTCTAAATTTGGTAACTCTAGCTTAAAAACTGTGGGAGATACAGCCATTTACGGCGGGGCGGGGGCGCTGGGGGGCGTTCTAGTGGGCGTAGCCGGAGTATCAAGGTCTCATTTTTTAGGGGAGGTCATCAGCTATCTACCTGCCAAAGTTGGTGGCTCTATATTAAAAAATTGAGCGATATATACACGTTTTATCGATTTGTGCGTCAGATATAACGGTTTTTGTGATTACGGGGGCGGGAGTGGGCGTGGCCAAAATTTTTTTTCTTTGATTTTTGGGGGAGCTTTCCACTAATATAAATCCCAAATTTGGTGACCCTAGCTCAAAAACTGTGGGAGATATAGTCATATCCGATTTTTAATGGCGGAGGCGCTGGGGGCGTTCCAGTGGGCGTGGCCGGGAGATC
>SCDY01001458.1:0-47528 GCA_004143825.1 Drosophila micromelanica
GCGAATTTTTGTTTTTAATTGATTGTATTTGTTATAATTAGCATAAAAAACAACATTAAAGATGATTTTGAGGGGGTCAAAATTTTGGTCAAAAATCGTGCCAAAATCGACAAAAATTTTTACATGTAAAGCTCTCGGATCCATAGCTCCCATATCTCAAACTGCCATTACTTTGTCAAAAATGAACCGATTTTCAAGTTCGATATCATTTTTGTCATGATTTATCCCCTAGATTAAGTCTGTATTCAAACAATATGCATTTTTAAAAAAAAAATTTTTTTGGATTTTTGGTAAAAAAATCATGTATTCCCCCCTTGTTAATTTTTGAAAAATTTTTTTTTTCAAAATTTAAAATTGCGAATCTTTGTTTTTAATTTATTGTATTTGTTTTAATTAGCATAAAAAACAACATTAAAGATGATTTTTAGGGGGTCAAAATTTTGGTCAAAAATCATGCCAAAATCGACAAAAATTTTGACATGTAAAGCTCTCGGATCCATAGCTCCCATATTTGAAACTGCCATAACTTTGTGAAAACTAAACCGATTTTCAAGTTTGATATTTTTTTTTTTTTATGATTTATATATATCTACATTAAAATTAATATTGTTTTTAATTTCTTTGTAAAAAATTGTGATCACAAAAAAAATATTTTGAATCGTTAAAGGCTTGATTGGCGCATTATGACACTGTGAACGAGTATTGTGCTGTCGATTACACTCGACTGCAATATTTTTCATTGTGTGCTTTGCTTTTGGACTTTGCATTCGCTTGGCAACTGGCCTGCGCTGGTATTTGTATCTGTATCTCGTAGATGCGTTCGCGACAAACGTTCTATAAACAGAGGTTTTTCGTAGACGCTGGCGCCTTCGATGCAGACGTGCTTTGCGCTACAACACGCTACGTGCCGCATTTGCAACGTGACTTCCTTCAATCTATGGCCCACAAAAGTAAGCCAAGTCAAGGGGCGTGAAAAGGGGGCGGGACGCGTTCGAGACTTGAGAACGGCTGTTGCCTCTTTGTGGAAAACATTGTTAGCTTTACTTGAGAGTATCTGATGGACAATATCCGCTATTTGTAGCATTTATGTTATGATTAACAGCTGTTGGTGATTTAACATAGTCTGTTACTGTTAACAGTTGCTGTTTGAGTTAAATCAAATCATTTAACTATCAACATCGAGAAACCAAACATTGGTCATAAACTTGCCATTGGCAATTGCTTTTTGTACCTCTGCACTTGGCCAAGTAACGAAAAAAAATGAAACGCTTCACTTTGAAAAATGCCGCCGACTGCAGACACTGAGACGGCGACCGCGTTGCCAGTTAGCCAAGTCCGAGTAATGGTAACTGCCTCGTTTGGGTCTTTAACCCAAGAACTGAGCTGTTGTTGCATCTGCTGAATCCTGGCTGCAGCCAGCGAGAGTTGGCTTAAACCTGTCCGCAGTCAGTTGGTATCCCTACACTCAGAGAAAATGTTTGCTTTTTAATTGCAATTTAAATTTAAAAGGAAATATCTCTCGTTTTTCATAGAAAAATATATTGTTATCAAGAAAAAAGGTACACATAATTTTCTTCTTAAACGATGGATACATTTAAAACAAAATTCTTGTTAAAAATATTTTTGTCGAAATTGCAATGGATTCTATGCAAAGGAAAACATATAATTGTCAAGAAAAAAAGTTGCACTCAATTTTCAGTTTGAACATTAAAAGCAATTAGTGCAATTAAATTGTTATACATTTTTTTCAGACGTAAAAAAGCGACTAAAAGTTATAATAATTAATATTAAATAATAATATTAAATATTACTAGAATTTATTTGATCATAATTTTGGAAATTGATATATATTTTATTTCCTATTGTTCTTTAGTGTAGAATTAGATATTAGACTTTAGTACATTGTTTTACTCTGAGTGTATTTTTGAGACTGGACTGTTTATTGTTTTGTGCTTTTAGGCGTCGAGTGTTGTCTCTAGCTGTGCGCCAGATCCACTGGCTAGGCCTAAACAACCAGCCCAAGTGACTACCTGACGCGTTAACCCTGTTTGTATCTGTATCTGTATTTGTATCTTTCTCTCTCTCTCTCTCTGTCTCGCCCTCTCGCTTTTCTCACTGTGTGTGTGCGTTGGCTCTTGAGTCAGTTGAAGTGTCTGCAACATATTCATATTTATGATACCCTTGTGCCCCCAGCACAAACACACACACATACACACACACGCACACACACCTAACTAGAAGTGAGGCTGAGCTCTCCTTTGCTTTGTTGAACCTGTTTTTGGCCCTTTTTATTTTCGTCTTGGTTTTTGTTTGTGTTTGGCTTTTGGGCCACTTAACTTTTTATCAGAAATCACTTTGCTCATTCTGCGAAATTGTTATAAATATGTATAAACATCTATGTACACACATATATATTTCTATATATAATGTATAAGTATATAGAATGCTGTACCGAGGGCTTTGAAGGTGAATAAAGCCCCAGATAAAGATGGGCCAACTCATGTTATGTACACAAATGTCTTTTACTTTGCCCGTGCTGCTTATTATGGCTTAAGATTGGCTTATTGCCAACAGGTGTCTTAACAGAACTGGCTAAGGGCATTTTATTTGCTTGAATTCACATTGGATTATATGCGTATTATGTCTGAAGACTTTTATTTACTTAATGATTGTCCATTAGAATTTGATATTTGTTTCGAGTACTTAGCGCTGTTCATTAAATAACAGCTGTTAAGCAGAAAATGTTAAGTATTATTAATAAAATATTTCTTTATTTCACTAGAATGTTTTTTCCACGGAAGCGGATTTTATTTCTAGCTTTTATATTCAATCCATCAGTACAAAATATTTTTTCTTATTTCTCTTTTTATTTCTAACTTTAATTACTTTTGGGAACCCCAATTACAACAATTTAAGCCCTGTGTAGCTGCTGTTAACGACTAGTTAAAAATCCTCTTGTCTGCAGTTAACCTGCACACACTCTCTCTCACACACACACACACACATTCTCACACATACACAACACACTCAAACTTTCAGATTGCGAATTGATTGATTGAAGTGAATGATAGCACAGCTTGAAATTCAATTAAAACCCAATTGGACAATTTTTGTTTCATATGAAAAGTTCTCTATGCGGGGGTAAAGAAAAATATTCGGAATAAATGCTGGAAGACAAGAAATGTCCATTTGCTGTTAATGTTTGACACCGGGCAATGCGTTCAATTGATATGGGCTGATAATTTATTGATTTCTTTTAATCAGAGGGCAGGCAAATGAAAATTCTTAGAAATTTACTCGATAACTTCAAGTGGTTGCTGGCCAAGTGTGTGTGCGCGAGTGTACGTGTGTGTGTGTGTGTGTGTGTGTGTGTGGACTGTTACTCACCCGTTATAGAATCAGCTAAATAAAAGGCAAAAGATGATATAAAACTTGCTTAGGAGTGCAGCGATAGAAACGTAATTCGCGTCAGGTGAATCATCGACAACAATGGAATAAATATCGCTGCTCACAGACAGAAACTCAACCGGAGACAAAAAGTATTTACACTCGTTCAGAAGTGCAAAAAGTATATTGGATTTGTGCATATGTTCATTTGTCTGCCTGTGTAAATGTTAAAGCCAGAGACTTGAAAATTTATACATATACTTCTGTATAACCATGTCGCATAAAATGCTAAGGTCTTTTGGCTACGCCCACTGGGGCGTGGCAAATTGATCAATCTACATTTTAGGGCTCAAGTCACAAAATTTCAAAAATCGTTTATTAATTTTAATAATTAACTGTATTCCAAAGTAAAAAGATCATTTTTGACTTTTTTAAATCTATTTTTCTACTGTGATTGAGTATTGCGACGTCGGTTACACTCGACTGCAACAAGCTAAGTGTTTTTTCACAGTGTGGTGTGGGGAGGGTGGATGGGTTTGTGCTGGGCTGTCATTCAAAATGATTCTGTGCAAATATTTGACAGCCACTGTGTGGGTGCGGCTGTCAGTGCGAGAGAGAGAAAAAGTGTGAAGTGGGCTAAAAACATTTGTTAACAGGTTAAGAATTTTGAGTTTTAAATATATATCAAACTGGGCTGCTCAAACACACAATTCACAAAACAAAATTTATAATTATTTTATTGCAAACTTTAATTTAAAATAATTTTAATGAGATTTTCACATTTATTTTACATATATGTTAAAGCCATGTCCCTCATTTGGAGGCCCAGTTAACAGACGCGCGTGTTTGTCTCTTAATTTTTCGTTTGTTTTTTGTTGTTTATTTATTTATTCTTTTTTTTTGTTGGGCTTGGCATTATTTTATTTTTATTCTTTCGTGAGCTTCCCCATATTTTGGATTCAGCAACAAGCCTAAACGATGGCCAAAACCGATGCGACGGTGGCCAAAACCGGTATGACGTGATGCCCACGTTTTATTTGTGTTTGCTTTATATATATATATATATATTTTTTTTCTTGTATTTTGTTTGCTGCTCTGCTTCGATTTGATTTCGTTTCTGTTGTTATTGTTGTTGTTGGTGTTGAGCTTAGAAGTCGATTTTCGTTGCGGCCATGCATACAATTTGATAGTATTTTTTTATACTCTAACAAAGGTCATTATAGACTTGTGATGGAATGTGTGACCAATATATATTATAATATAAATAGGTCAAAATTGAAGTTTTATTTTGTGGTTCAGTTTGACATATAACTCAAATCTAATTTAAAGGGTATTTAATACTTCGATAAGTTGAAATAATTTAGTTTTGATTGTTGTTTTATTCAACACGTTTTCGATTTTCGTGAGCTATTGCAAACAAAAACCAAAAAAAAAGAAGTGAAAAATGCCAAAGAAAATAAAACCGAAATGAATATAAAAAAAAAAAAAACAAACACAGACAAGATTCTTTTTGATTTTGGGGCCAACACTTGAGGCCAGTATGTGACGCCACAAAACAGCTCAAGACACAAGTGTTTGTTGTTGTTCCGTTCAAATTGTTGTTGTTGCCATTTTATTTAGAAATTGATACGAGAAATGGCCAATTTTTTTTACAGTTTCGGTCTATGATATTGTGTGTGTTTATTTGAATTTATTTGCTCAGCTGTTTTGTGCACACTAGAATTACATTCGGGTGAAAATATTTAGAGTAGCATATTCTTTTGGGGCATACTAACTATAATAGATTTCAAGTAGCATTGTTTTTTAACAATTTTTGCATTTTGATATGAGTCGAAAATTGTACATTGATTTAATTTTTTTTAAGCCAAAATTTAATCTTTACTTAATCTCCATTTCATGCCAAAAAATTGATACAAAAAATATGCATCTCTTTTAACTTATTTTCTTAATTAAGTAAGCAACAAAATTAAGTCTATTATGAACACTTTGTTAGTGTTATGGTTGCTTTTTTATATAAAAAAAATTAAGGATGACTTTCCGGGGTAAACGCACCTTTAAAGCGCTTTAACAAATTAAATAAATAAAGTGCAATTGAGCAACAAATGACGTATTTTTTGCGACGGACGTAAGTAAAAAATCGTTGCCATTGATGGATGTCTGTAACAGTTGCACAATGACAGCGCCCAGCATGAGATAGAAGCGTTGCAGTGACGTTATCAGTTATCAGCAACTGAATTTGAACTACGTAATTTCAAAATTTCACATACGTAAATGTATATATATGTTGTTGAAGTCGAAATAAATTTCGAGGAGCGCCGTTGACCGCATTCAGCATTGAACTATTTCGGTGAAAAGGTTATCGATGACAGCACAAATAAATAGATTGAATTTCAACTTGTAGATACATTCTGTAGCTCAGCTGAAAGCAATTAATAGCACAATTTTCAAGCTGATTTTGATTCTACATACAATTTAGCATGAAATACAATTTTAATCAACTACAAATTGAACATTTTTACTTAAGTGGAGCTTGCTTTTCTATTGGTTGTTTTCTTCCGTCTTTGAATATGCCTTACTTGCTTAAAAAAGTCAAAATACTTTTTTTAAATTATGCGCCTCAATTAAAAAAGGGAATATTCTGCCATCGGCAAAAAATCCAGAAACTCCCCGCCCTCGAATCAAGTGCTGGGAAAACACGTACGAAATGCTCCAAATGCCACTTGCCCAGTTACAGATACGCAGATACATAGATACGCGCAGATATGACCCGCAGATACACGAGTGAATTCCGGCACGTCCTTAGGCAACAAAAAAATGTGTATTAGGTTATCCTTATCACACACACACTTATATACATATATATATGTATATAAGCTCAAGTAGAAGGCAAATGGCCTTTCACAGTCGTTGTCGTTGCTGCTGCCTCTGTTGATCAACTTTTGCACAGCAACAGCCACAACAAAGTGGAAGGAGGGTGTGAGTGTGTGTGTGTGTGAGTGTGTGTGTGTGTGAGTGTGTGTGTGTGTGAGTGTGTGTGTGTGTGAGTGTGTGTGTGTAGAGCAGGGTGGAGGCTTTCTAGCTGTTCGCCTGCTGTTGCTCGCCTTTTTTGCCCCCAAAGCTGCCCACTCATTTGGGTTAAACTTTTCATGCCCCGTGGCTAAAAGTGCCTACAAAAGGTATATGCACGCTTAAGAATAGGATACAAAGTAGAGATAAATATTTCTACTCTATCAAAAGTAAAGTTGCCACAAATATCCAGCTTAGAATCAGTTATATTTAGTATTTAATATCTTGGTCTTCTTACAGGGTATTGTTTAGTCGTTAACTGGCTTTGGGCTTTTGGCTGTGGGTGGTTAAGTTGTTTTCATTTGGTTGGGCTTTTTTGTGGTGACTGACTGTCGAACAACGTCATCGTCAACAGCAACATCATCATCATCATCATCATCATCATCATCACCATCATCATTAGCAGCAACCCCATCGTCATCAACATGTTCGTTCGTTGCGAGCTTCGTGCTGACGTCGTTGCTGCCACAGAGCAATTCAATGTGCACCCGCAAAGGCAAATAAAACTTTATCATTTGGGGAAGCCCTGCGCTTTCATAGACTTGCCTCTCCCTCTCTCTCTCTCTCGCTCTCGCACTCGCTCTCTTTCACTCCCTTTCTCGCACACACTATTACTTACACATGTATTTTACACGCGTTGTTGCTTTTTTTTCCATTTTCGCTTGCTGCCAACATTTTCCTTAATTTCTTTTTTTTCCTCCTTATTTTGTTGTTTATTTTGCTTTCTGTGTTTTATTTGCTGCAGGTTGCTTTTAGCCCAGGTATGAGGTTTTATTTTGGCTTATTGCCGGAGCTGATTTTGTTTTATTCTTATTTATTTATTTTTGTTTTTATTTTTTTTTTGTGTGTTTTCGCCACTTTTGGCTTGACTGCCATGACCTTTTTTATTTATTTTTTATGTTTTGTAGCACTGGCTGCTCTTGCTTGTAAATTTTCTGGGCGTGGCTGTGTTTACAACAGTTGCTTCAAGACAGGAATTTGAGAGCATTTGCGGTAGGTGGCAGGTGAGGAGGTTGTCGGGGGCGCAAGGCTGGGTCTGGTTTATGACCAGGACATGGGTATGGAACGAGTTCTATGCGGGCATGGGTAGCTTTTTAAATGGGTTCGTGTGCTTGTCCAGGAGTATTTTACGAGTTCGGTAACCTTTTTATTATCGAATGATTATGAAAAGTGCGTTGACTATTTTGTATATTAATCGAATGTTTTCCATTTCTTATTTTTAGTACTGATTCGGAATGCTGAAGCAACAAATTTATGGCTGCAGTTCAACATTTATCGAAGGTTATCGATGAGTTATCGATGGATTAAGAAATACTTGACATTGATGGCCATTGTTGATAGCGAAATGGCAGATTGCCTAGCTAAGTCAGCTGTCTGGTTATTTCTCGTAAACTCACTGAACAGAAAACCGCTATATACCGATCTGGAAGAGGCCTGTAAAATTATGTGCAAAAAAAAGGATCAACAACTCACTTACTTACGAGATAAAATGGTGGCTATACTGGAAAACACAGCTAATGGCTTAGAAAAACGTTCGATAACAATTCTTGTAAGTACTACAAATACCATGTATTATTTAATAATCTCGTTATTAAGTTTTTATTTTTTATTTTATTTTTATTATCTTCGTCTCCCATCGTACTCCAGCAGACTCTTGTTAATCTTCCGTCGCTAACCAACCGTAGGACAATCCTTGGGGTTGTCTTCCCACATAAATTGATTAATGGCGATATTGATTCCTCGTTCCTTTCAGGTCGAATGAATTTCTTTGAGCCCTCTAGACCTACTAGAAACTATTATGCGTTATTCTTGCCTACATGCACAACTGACTAGGCTTTGCACAATTTATTTCGTGTCTTATGGAATGGATCTGGAAGAGACCTGTAAAATTATGTGCAAAAGAAATGATCAAAAACTAACTTACTTAAGAGATAAAATGGTGGCCATAATAGAAAACACATCTGGTAGCTTAGAAAACCTTTCGATAACAATTCTTGTAAGTACTACACATACCACTTATTATTAAATAATCTCGTTATTAAGTTTTTATTGTTATATTATAAATCGTTAATTTATCCACCACATATCGACTACTTATCGATTACAAATCGATTACTTATCGAAACTTGACATGCTGATTAATATAAATTAATTCTTATGCACTTATACGTCTGTCCATGAGGGACTCGGCATTAGATCATCAATTGCGTGGCAACCCTAAAAGTGAGCACAATTTGCCCAGTTTTCCCCATTAGCTAAATGCCCATTGAGGCATTCACATAACCACACCTAGACCCAGTTTCCGGTTACATTTACGCTTAAAGTCGGGGTTAAATATGAAAACGAGCTTTAAAGACGCCCCAAACCACCCCCCCATGATGAGGGTATCTGCGAGGTGGGTAAACTATGTATAAAGTGAATCACACAAAGAGGAAGAGAAAGAAAAAAAAACAAAAATATAACTAAAAGCCCTTTTCACTTGAAGCGGAATGCGAGCCAAAAGTTGCCAAAGGAAACGTTAAACAAAAAGGCAGCAAATGTGCTAGAAAAGGTAGCAAAAGCAACAACAACTGTAATAAACACAAAGAGCTATACACAAGGAATTGCGAGTGGGGCGGACAGACGCCCAACAGTCGAGCACACCGCCCCCCTTCACGCCCCCTTCAAGCACCTTCCCTTGAGCTGTTTCTCGAGCAAAACATAAATTATCAGCACAATGGGCAACAGTCAAGGCAAAGGCAAAAACGAAGACAGAGACAGAGAAAGAGAGACAGAGACAGAGACAGAGACAGAGACAGGTGGGGGGCAGGGGGCAAAGGAATGCCAAATGACAACAACAAAGGGGTGGGGGTGGGAGGAGAGAATAGAAGAGAGTGAAGGCAAAGCATTCCCGGGCCAAAGTCTATTTTAATTTTGACGTAGTTAGTGACACAGAACGTTGGCCAAAACAAATGGGCCAAAATGGCAACAGCAGAGAGTGCAAAGCAACGACTAAAAGATACACTGTAAAAGATATACTAAAAAAAATCGATATTTTTGTAGATCTTCAGTTTGTTACTAAAAGAGTGCCAAGCAATGACTAAAAGATACACTGTAAAAGGTACACTGATAAAAATCGATATTTTTTATGTATTTCTTCAGTTTGTTACAAACAACTGCAGAACTGCAAGATACCCAAATTTACAGGGTATAGAGAGCAGAGATTATAGGCAAAGCCAGAGCCAAAAGCAAACGCAAAAAGCAAAGCCAGCTTAAGTGCCCCCACTCGTTTTGAACATGTTGCGCCTGCTGCTGCCCGAGTATCTGATAGATACAAATACAGCACTAGACAGAGCCGCATCTGTATCTGTATCTGTGTATCTGTGGCGCGTGTACTCGAGACACAGACTCACAATTGCTGGCTGCGCGTGGGCAGTGAGGCATAAGAATGCCGCCTCATGCCACAAGCAGCAACAGCAACAGCTAGCAAAGAACGCGGCACCAACTCAGCTGTGGGGGCCGCAGCAACAAAGTATCTCAAAATTGACAGCGACGGGAGTAAAGAGCATATCAGCTGCAGCTAACGTTTTAAATAGGGTATTTATGTTTATTAGTATATATGTATTTATTGATGTATAGGTAGATATATATAGAGATAGATAAAAAATATACAGAACATATCTTCTATGCATATATCTTACATATAATACGAATTAAATCTGCAATATCCATTGCTGATAATCTTTCTAAAAAATAGTTTGGTTTAGTATTGGTTTCGTGTAACTAAGTAACTAATATATAGTGCATATCTTATATATAGTATATGAATTAAATCTTCAAATCATTGCTTCCCCTCATTCTAGAAAATTGTATCTTGGTATCTTGGTTTCGTGTTTAATCATTTTCGACTCTTTTAAATTGTGTTTTATACTGTGAATGAGTTCGTTAGATAGTTATTACTTGTTTTTTAATATTTTAGGGTATTTTCGTATTCGTGCTGCGCCAAAAATGTAATTTCTAGTCTTGTTAATAAGTTCAAACTGTGGCTAACAAGTATGAGTAACAAGTAACACAGCAACGGCAAATGTTCAGCTTGAGTGTTGTCTGTCTAACAAAGTTGCCCACCAACCCAGCCCCTCCCCTACACACACACACACACACACGCACACACATTGAATCAGTTGCTATTGTGCCCGCAAGTGACGCCAAAGTATCTGCGCGTTGTGGGCTGCGCGTTCGCTTGAGTATCTATATAAAAGCAGAGTACAAGCATTTATATATATTTACGTCTGTGTGTGTGTGTGGGTGAGCGCCAAAAGTTCATGACGCTGTGCAAAGCTTGATTTTCAGGCCATTACATGGGGGCCCAGCCTCGTGTCGAGCTGCTTTTCGTATGTTATGTTTTTGTTTCTTTCATTTTTGCGTTTTCTTTTTGTCTTCTGTTTTTGTTTGTCGTTTCTCTTTTTGAAAGCGCTTCGCAGCTGCAACAGCATTGGCCGTCGTGTTTGTATGAGTGTGTGTGTATGTATTTGTTTGGCTTTTGTGTGCGCTCGGGGATTACGTAAGGGAATCCCCAACATTTGCAGCGCAGTCGACGTCAGCAGCGACAGCAGCAGCAGCTAAACAAAAAAAGAAATGATAAAACGTAGCCAAGCCGAACAGCGTCAGAGTCAGTTGCATGTTTAATGCATGAACTGTGTTTGCGAGCACCCACCTCCGCCCACCCCACCCTTTCCCTCTCTCGCTTGTCACAAGCAAAAAAAGAAAACGCAAATGTATCTTATAAATACCCGTCCAGTGCGAGCGTTGGGGGCGTGGACTGCAGCGTAACAAGTGCGCGCTTCGTTGAGTTTCAAGTATAACCATGCCCTCACCCTCCCTCTAACAGGCCCCCCTAAACGGTGAGCGACCCCCTGCAGTTTTTTTTACAGTTTCTACAGATTCTTTTCTATTCTTTTTTTTTTTTGCTGTTCTTTGCATAGTTTGCAATCTGCACAATATTTCACTTTGTCGTAGAACTTTTGCTGGCAGTGTATGGGAAGGGGGGGCCTGATATTGAGGTTGTTGCCTCAGTTTTAAAGCGCGGCCAAAAAGTAATCTTTTAGCTGTAATTGAAAATGGTTGATTCGCGCTTCTCTCTCCCCTTCTCCCCTCTCGCTCGCTCATGCTCATTATATGGCTCGCCCTTACTCACTTTGGCACTTTGTTATTTACTTTCTCCCAGCACTTTTTATGTGTACTTTTGTTTCTGCCTTTGTCCTTGCAATACCCTGTGAAAATATAGCAGGGAGTTTCTTGGTGGGATATGGCAGGAGTAGCAAGTATTATCCGGCTTTCCACGGACAAAAGTGTTTTCATTTTCAATTTTAATCAATTTCCTACATTTCCGCCAGGAATTTTTGCAACATCTTAGTTGATATTGTGGGCAATTTTTGGGATTATAATTCCTACGGCTAAAATCCACATAACCCATAGTTAAATTCGTATGAGGAAATTAACCCAGTCGGTTATACCCGACTGCAACGTTCCTAAATGAAAATTTCTACCCTCAATCATACTTTTTGATCCTACTGCGTGGTATTTAATAGACAATAAGGTCGTCTGGGCTGTCTTGCTGCATTTCTATTTAAACAGCTATGTGCATACACACACACACCCACACACACCCACACATACACACACCTACACACACGTGTCCATTGTATACAAATGTGGCCTTGAGCTCAAGTATCAAGTTTTAAAGTTAACGCATGTCAACATTCGCATAAGAAAAAAGGACTTCGTGTGTGTGTGTGTGTTCTGGAATTTGTTGCTATTGTGTTGCAAGTTGCATACACATACTTATCGTAGGCACTATTAAGTTGACCAGCGCAACTTTGAGTATGTAATAAGTTAACGGTAGATATCTACTTACTGCCACGTCCGCTGCCCTTGCGACGCGCCATTTTGTGTGTGTATATCCGAAGATTGGAGAGTGTGGGTGTCTGTCCTTAAGATGCTGCACAATATGATTAGCAGCCAACTGCTACATGTGGCAAGTAGTTGTTGTTGTTGTTGCTGATATCTCTTGATTGATGTAGATTTGTTTCGCCGGCGCCCTCTTTAGCTGCCACGCCCGCCCTGGGCGCCGTTAGCCAGCGTGTGAAGCGTGTAAATGTCCTTGACGCATACAAAGCTGGCTAAAAGTAGTTCGCTTTCCGTTATTGTTGTTGTTGTTGTTGCTGTTTGTGTCCTTGTTCCTGCAACGGCGCCGTTGACTGTGGCAATGTCTCAACGGGACTCGACTCGTTTTGTGGCCTGGTTCCGTTCTCCTTCGTTTGTATATATATATATATATTATGCATATATGTTTTTGTAGATATATGAACTATTTGCTAGACAAATAGACGTGCCATGTGTGCGTATGTGTGTGTCTGTCTGTTTGTCCTATTTGATTGGGCTATGATGACGTGGCTCGAACGTCGCTTGGCTGCCCGCAATTTGCATACAATGGCAACATTTTCATTTGTTTGATTTCATTTTCAATTATTATTGTTTTGTGTATATAAATCCATTAATATATATATATATAAAGATATATATGTTTGTTTATTCGTTTAAAATTCTTCCAAAATGTACCAAAAGTTTTGTTTTGTTTTGTGGTCGTTTCTTTTTGATATGCTTTTTGCGCTTTGTTGATTGAATTGTGGCTTATTTAACCACCAGCCCACGTGGGGGCTTTTCCTCTTGTTGTTGTTGTTGTTGTTTGTTTGTTTGTTTTTGTTGCCGTAGGCCGCGTTTTACCGTTAAACCGCGCGCGTGCGACTGAAACAGATTGAAGCGTTAAGCATAACGAATTTTCAAAAAACAACTGCGATTCTGATTTTTTTGTTTTTTGATGTTTTTCGGTTTTGTGGCAACACGTTGCGTATACGCAACCCACGCACAAGAATTTATTTGTTGTTAACAATCGAAAATCATTCACAGCGATTCCCACAGATTTTGCATTCAATTCAACTACCTAATATATATATATATGTGTGTATATATTTCTTATCAATTGGCGTGTGTGTGTGTGTGTGACACTTTCAATATGGCTTTTGTGTGAATGTGAATTCTATTAATATAACTCAAATACATTCGCTGCTGCTGCTGCTGCTTGGTCTACGAATTGTGTGCGAAGCGCGCGAAAACGAGAGGCGTGCGTCGACTTCGGCGTTCACGAACAAACAAGAGGTAATGTTAACATGAAATGAGCGCTGTTAACAGTTAAACTCTTCGTCTGCGGCACGAGCCGAACGAACGCACACACACACACACACACACACACGACGAGAACTCGTATTGAGCGCAGCAAGCTAAATAACCTGCTAGCTGCTCTTGTGTTTGCTTGCGCTCTCAAATTGAGTGTTGCTTTCAATTGTGTTTGCTTTCAATTTCAATGCTTGAATTTGCATTCAATCGTTTTGCTTTTTGTTTACCTTTTTTTGGGTGGCGTGTTTTGTGCTGTGCTCTGCGCATGTTGTTGGCGCTCTTTGAAATATTTAAGAGCACGCAGTGAGCGTTAAATAAATTTGTTTTAAATATTTTATGTTTAATCTATTAGGATAAAACAGATTAACAAAATTAGAGAAATATATTTGAAATATATTGACTATGAAAACAGTGAATGGTTTTCGAAATATATGCCTAAATATAAATTTGTTATTGTTGTTATTTTGCTTATCGTTTTTCAGTGAAATACATTTTCTTGTGCTGTTGATTATTTTGCTGCACAAAATATGGCATACTTTTGGGAGCACAACATATTTTAATTTTCATATACTTGCTTGGGCAGATAAATTCTAATATAATGCTTTAGGGCACGGCAGTAAATTACATTTTCCATCCATGTTTTATTAAGATACTAAATTATTAACCTAAAGGTTATACACTTAATAAATTAAAAAAATAAAATAAAATAAATAAATAAGTAAAAATAAATAATACCCTTTTTGTTAGCCCCAAAAGTGTTCATTTTTATGTCAATGCTTTCTGGCTAATGAAAAGTGTTTAATTCATACGTATTTTAACGTCAGGGAGTTCTCAAAGCGACATGCAAATGGCGTGGCCAGTTAAACATATTCTGGCATCGAACACAGACGCAGCAAATGTGGCATACTTTGAAGCTGCCACATCGCACCCACCATAATCGTTGGGTTTTTTTTTCAGTATTGCGGCTTTACCCGCACTCCAATTAGAACTCGAATGCGATGCATCGAGGCTATCAATGAATGTGCCGCACAATCTAACAGCTGTTTTTTGTTTACGTGCGCCGCAGACGCAGGCGCCATTTTGCCGGCTCGTCGGCTTCCAGTTTTCCAGTTTCGCACTGGAAGGCTGGGGAAAATTCGAATAGCGAAATTGGCGCCAAATGAATGCCAGATTCGTAAACTGCTTCGCAGTCGGCATATAACAGCGCGCGCGAAAGGAGCTGAGATATAGACGCGGAAATATATTTTCAATATTTTCTAAAAAATTATAAAATACAGTGATTTTAAATAAAAAGAAATTTAAGAATTAAATACATGTTTTTAGAAAAACAAATGTAATATTTAAATATTCAAAAACAGATTTTAAGAGTGCTGTTCAAATAATAATTTATGCAAACATTTATGGATTTATAATCGCAGTTCAGGTGCATTTGCATGTTAAGAAATGGCCATAAAAATGTCCACATTTTTATGTTTTTTTTTATTGCGCAGCTTAAATGGTTTTTAGACATTTAATACTTGAAAAATGTTGAGTTTTAAAGTGATCTGCTGATAAAAATATGCCGAATTTTTTATATAAATGAAAGTAGGCAAAGTACAAATAAATTCGGCATATCTTTATAAACAGATGTATATATATATATATATAATTTCTTAAAGCTGAGTCCCTTTTAATTGTGTTTTCTTTTCAATTGTGGAATTTGCATTAAATCATTTCACTCAATTGAATTTTAGTATTTGTTGTATTCTCTTTATTGCTGTAAATAAAAAGCAGACAATTATAATTTGTTAATAGCTACCTGTAATTGAAGAATGTAATTCGGAATGTAATTTAAAGGCCTTTGAAATTGCAGCATTTAATGCTCGCTATGATAAATAAAACTTCACCCATTGAGCAATAGATTCGCACCAGGTCTCTACCCTCCTTTGGCCATGGCTAGTGGCTGTAAATTAAACGCCAAAGTCAATACTTAATTGCTTTGCTGGCCCGTTGGCCGTTAGCATTGTTTATATTAATGCGATTGTGAGTATAAACAAATAATTGCGCAAGGCACACAGAAGAGGCAAAAACAACAGACAAGCACAAGAATAGCAAAATCAAGCGTAAATGTAGCCAGGAAAAAATAGATATATATAAAAATACAAATATTCATAGGTGAGTAGCAACACCCACGCAGTTATTTACATAAAACGGAAACCATAATATTACGCATACGCCGCGTTAACCGTTGAACGCACATTTTTACTGCTGCCTCAAATGACTATATAATATACTCCCTGAGTTCAACAATCGCTGTCACTGATTTATGAAAAGCGACCCATGAATTATGGCCTCTGGGCAGAGCAAGCAGGTGTATATAATGTAACAGCCAGAAAAAAATCACGCAAGATACGATTAAGCACACGTGAAATCATATTCCAAAAGAGCACGTAAAAAACTCCTCATGAAAATCCGAGCTGGTAGAAAAAAAAAGCCATAGAATTAATTAAATAGTATCATTAATTAAAGAGTTTCTTTAATTAAGAGATAAAATAACTTGGAGCAAATTCCTATTAATCCTGCCTTTGAGCAATAAATATTTTTTTTTTGTTGTAATTATTTTAAAAAGTACTATTATTAATATAATATAATAAATAATATTTTCCGCTGATGATTTGTTCAAGTTCAAGTTTTGGTACAAAATTATTGAAACTACGGCTTGAAATTAGTTCGGTTCTAAACCGGGTGGCAGTCGGGTTTCAAATCAAGTTAAAACGGCACGAAGTTAAAAATTTTTTTTAAAAAGTATACAATATTTTGTATAGCATATTATTGATTATTGCCCAGGAATTTTTTTTAAAATAAATTAAGATTTTTGTTTGCTTACTTTTTAAAGAAGATTTAGAGTGTGAAAGATGTTTTCATGTTTGCATACGCTAAATACGATAACAAAAACATTGCAAACAATTAACTTTAGATTGCTTTAAAAACTAAAAGCCTGTTACGCTAGGCATATATTATTATTGGTGTGTCGGTGACATTTTCTAATGGGATATGTCCGCATATGTCTTATTGTCCTTTCCAAACCACGACATGAACTTTATAAGCAGTCATGTGTGGAGCCTGGCGGCGTAAATCGGCAACAACAACAACAGGAAACTCTTTGCACGGGTCCTGCTGAGGCTGTCTTGGCCTAGTATTGAGAAGGCCCCCATTCTTTCGAATTTCGGCGCAAATATTTCGCACGACGCACAAGAATGTGTAAGTGTGTGTGTGTGTGTGCGTAAGCTGGCCAACAACTTGTCGTGCTTAAGTTTTATTTATGAATCTGACGTTGGCAGCCATTAACTGTACATCAAAGGCAACAGGCGCGCGCAGAAACACAAAAAATAAGAAAAAAACTGAAAAATTCTCGAATAAGTCAGATTCCTAATGCAATCTGAGGCAGTGTAAATATTTGTGACCTCAGTTTTAGGCCGGAGACAATAGCCGTCATCGGGCGCAACAGACATGTGCCAAAGGATCCTGCTGGGGAAGGGGGCAAGGGGGGGAAGGACATACTCAGCTGGACGCAATTTAATATGCCAAACAAGAGCACTGCGTGCGTCGTTTTTATTAAAACAGCGGAGCGTCACATAAAGAACTGAATAGAAAAGCGAAAAATAGTGCTCGAGTCGATATTGCCCGACTAGCAGATACTCTGTAACTCTGAAATACTGACCAACGGAATGGGGTGTCTCTACCTATCTATCTTCTTTAATATTCCAGTTATGAAAATACAACTAAATACATACCTCTGCATAAAACCAATATACCCTCTTTAAGCATTTTTAATGGACTCGAGCGCATCCAGCAAGTGCTGCAGGGACCTCTGCTCTGTTTATTATGCCAAATTACTATGGTAATCTTTATTAAACATTTTTGCTGCTCGCTGCTGGCGGGTTTTTGCACCGTTATCAGCCTCTGCACGTCCATTTATGGACTTTTATTCTTCTGGGGTAAGAGCACAATTTATTGACTACGCATGACCAGCTAATTAGCTGTCCAAGCCATCCTTCATTATTGGCCGATTGGTAATAGGCCTAACTTTTGCACACCAAAAAAAAACACACACACACACACACATACAATTAGGCAACAGGTTCGACCGGAAGTTAAAGGCAGGTCCCCAAACCGTTTCTCCATATTTGACAAATTTCCATTTTCACTTTGGCAGCTGCTGCCTTGCTCTTGACTGCATGTTAATTACTTTTTGTCAATTCAACCTGTAATTGAGTGACGATAATTATTGTACATTTAAACTCAATATTTCTCACATTTTACAAACGGAATATATTGAATTTTTTTTAAAATTACTTTTTAGTGCTCATAACCAGTTTCTAATTGTCCAATTTTCTTCAGTTTTTGGTCATGCTTTGCCTAGTTTATTAACTCTGCACTTAAATCTAAAATCACTTTTAAAAATATTTGGGTTCCGATTTTTTTGTCGAACCGGTTCGTTTTGATTTTTATTATTTTATGTGAACTTGTGATAACAACAGTGATAAGTAAAAATTTATATATATAGGTGTAACAATTTCGTACAGGCTATTTGCCACTCGAGTACTTCCGACAATAATACCTAAGCTTATGTTAATCGGTAGCAACATCGTGAGTTACGTTTTTATTTATATACAAATTTTCGGTGGGGTCAAATATCCAATTTATTGGAATACTTTGTATCGGATTATGTCAATTTCGTTCGTTCAGCGTAATTTGATGGCACTTGAAAGGAAAAGTGGAACGACGAAGGGGTAAATTCTTTTGCCGTCTGCTTCGTTTGATTACTGAGTCCTGAAGCAGACAGATTGTATTTTTTGGCTTAATTAGGTAAATCCTGTTTGTCTTCGCATTATGTTCTTGTTCTTATTGTTTGCTCTGAAATCTTAATAGAAATGCGCGCGACATTTGCTTAGAATTGGATGAGTGTGTGTGTGTGTGTGTGTATGTGAGCATCGAGTGTCAGTGACATGAAACAATAAACATGTTTTTAATGGAATATTTATTAATTATTAATTTTAATTAAAAAGCGCGTGCCGGAGAGACGCTCCCCGAATTTCGCAAACATCTCATTTGAGGCCGCGTGTTGATGCTTTGCAACGGGGCCCGTAAATAAGCGAAGAAATAATAATAAACAAATTTCGAGGTCGCCAGCAGATGTCTTTCTCACACACAAACACACACACCCACACACACACATGAAAACTTAACTCGGAATGTGCTTTTGCCCCTTTGTGTTTGTATCTGGATGTAGTCCACTTGGCCATGTTTCACTTAGTGGCAGCAAAGTTTGCTGTTTTGCTCTTAAATAAATAACCGACAAATTATTTCGCCTCCTTTCTTTCATTCTTCGGTACGTGAGTTTATGTAAATGCTCCCCGATTTTCCATTGTTTGCCTTACGGCCCGATGAAACCTGGCAGAAGAAGAAGAAAAAGAATATTCAAGCTGGATAAGAAAATTTACTGAAAAAGCAATTGCTGCTGTCCGGCTTTGATGGCTGGCATTTCGTTTATTGTTCATATTTTTTTCTTTTTTTTTTTCAAATTTAACTTTTGCCACATTTGAAACGTGCATTTTATTTCGGTTCATTTCTTTTTGCGTTTACCGTTGTATTTTATTGCATTCATTAGCGTTAAGTATCTAGCCGTCTGTGGTGTTATTCACATAAATTGCCAAGTTTCCTCACCTCTCCTTGTCGCATTTCTCTTTTATGCTAACCTGCTATAAATTTATCAATTAAGGCAAATAATTTATTAAGCGAATTCCATTTATGCGTCTTTTGAGCCGTTTGTCAGCAGTCCTGTGTTTTAATATCCTTATAAAAAGAAGATATCAAATTAGATAGATAGATATCTTATATAAATAAATTAACTTAAATTACATTTAAATTCTTAATTATGCAATCAATTAAGGCAAAAAATGTATTAAACGAATTCCATTCCCAATCCTGTGTTTTAATATCCTTGTGTAGAGAAGATATCAGAATAGATATATTATACAAAGAAACTAACTTAAACTACATTTAAATTTTTTATTCTAAAAGTGAACTAATTTGTATACATCATTTCATATTATTTAAATTTATTTCTTTCTATTATTATTTATTTTGTCTGTCACTTAACTTAAAGTCTGTTCATTAATTTCAATCGTACGGCATTTATCTGAATGGACATTAGAGAGCAAGTCATTTGTTTGGCAAACATGAATTTAAAGTTAAGTTTCAAAGTGGCTTGACCGCAAATGACAGGCAACGAGCGGCAAGGACATTAGTGTTTGGGTTTGTCATTAGTCAGCTGCAAAAGAAAAGGACTTGTGTCACTTTTGCTGCCACTTGATTGGCCACATGCTGCTCGTCATTCCACTTAGTCCCGTGATTGTTAGATGTGCCACTTTTTTAAATAAATGCATTTCTTGATAAAAATCTACAGTTGATCATCGAATTACGCATACGCCGCGTGTGCCAGCAGACGAATGCCTGCTGCCCACATCAATTGTGGTTGTCAATGGTCATTAACTTTGCAAAGCTGCACTAAAACTGAAAGATAGAGATAGAGACAGAGCGAGAGAGGGAGAGAGAGAGTCAACAACCCTTGGGACCATATGTTTCTATATAAAGCGAACTAAACATGTGTCTAGAATTAGACCCAAACAAATTCGAACAGACACTTGCGTTAACAATTTTATGAGCTTGTTCGAGTATGTGTTTCAGTTCGCATAAATGCAGACGTGACCAAAATTCCAAATGGATTTTGGACCCCTTTTAAAACGAAGCCAAAAAGGGACCCGCAATTGTATTAAAGCTGTCAATTTATGGCCAACGTTTTCATTTGGCAACCGTGTACATTTTTAGGCTCCTGGAAGGACGCTTCTCGCGTTACAAGTTAAATGTGCTCGCCTTAAGGATCAGTTTGAAATCAATTTGATATATGTTTTTGTGGACACGTGCTGCAGCAAAAGGCAGCAATCTAATTGAGGCGCGACCTGACCAAACTTTGTTGTTGTTGCTTTTCTCGCTTGCTGAATGAAGATAAATTGCGGCATGCGCAAGTGAAAATTTGCTTAAATGATGCCCAGAGCCGGCAAAATAAATGACTGTAAAGCCACGTTAACACAATGCTACAATGCGATTTACAAATGAATTTCGCACCTCTCAGGCCAGGCTGCAAAGTTCACAGAATTCCCCAGCGGCAATAACATCCTTTGAACAGCTGACTGTAATTGATTTCACTAAGCCAAGAGCACGAACAAGGCCACAAAATTACAGCGATGGCAGCTTTCGCATCGGATTTGCCTTGCATTTAATTATGATAAGTACTTTGTGTTTGTTGGCCCGCTTCAAATGCAGCGAACAGAATTCACTGGGCCAGGAAGTGATGCTTGAGATTTGCATTTAAGCACTTGGGGGCAAACAGCGAGTCCCCAACCTAATTAGGGCTAGAACTTTATCTGGACTTGTGTGGGGACGCCTAAAAAGATTCACGAACTTTTACTAGCCAATATGCTAGGCATTTGAGTCTCACGACTTATAGGATATCTGAAAAAGTAGCTAGCAAAGTGTAATAAGTTTGTTAATACACAATAAAAAATTTGTCTCAATTCTATGTATAATAAACTTCTTATGGGAATTGAAAAGGGAAATATCATTTGCCCTCGAAATAGTTAAATCGATTTAAAGATGAACAAAAAATCTTACATTTATAAAATTTGTAGTTAAGTTTTAAAACTGAATTCAATTGAATTTAATACATCTTTTGAGGTTATTTTTCGGAGTTTCTAAACTTTTCTCGGCACAATTGCAACCGGATTGCGACCGGAACCCGTCAACAGCAGCTGTTCGTTGAAAGTTGGTAACGACAATGTCCTGGTAATCCCGCGGCTTATGGCAACGATGAAAACCTCCATTCTAGTATTTTCTGAATTTCACCACACTAACAACCACAATTGCTAAGCTATCCATCTTTGTTGCTACTTGGGGTGTTAATGCTCTCTATTTGTGTGGTCGCAGCTACTCTGTGGACCGTGCAAAAGGCTTACCTGGCTCCCCCCATTTTGTATGCTGTACATTCAAATTAACTTCACACAAAGTTTCGTTATAGTATTTGATTTTTGGACAACTTTCTCTGGTTTATTATATGACCTTTGGGAGTAACATTTTGGCTGGCAATAGAATTTTTTTTGAAACCAAACGAAAACTGTTTCCACTGTACTTATTTATTTTTTTTATGACCTTTGGGAGTATTAGCTGGGGTAGGTCACGCAGAAAACTCTTGCTTTCAGTGTGTTTATTAAAGCATATTTGACCGCTCAAAGTCAAATATGTGTGTTGGTTTGCTGTCTAAGCAATGCAAATATTTGGGTTGCTTTGAAATGTGCCAGAAAGAAAGCAGGCACATATATTTGCATGTCACTGCCAGTTTTAGCCGGAGAGATCTAATCTAGTGCAAATAAAACCAAAACCTTGTACAAGTTAGCTACTAATGTTATTGTTTATGTTATTTTTGTGGTCTCTTTGTTTCTGTGTTGTGAAGGCCTTGTATAATCCAAATTGACAGCCATTAATATGCCGTCCAGCTGTTGTTTGCTTTTAATGTTGCCTTCAAATCAAAAATGTCAACGTGAAATTCAATTAAATTTACAGTGCTCGCTATTGAGCGGCGCCACGGGAATCTGTTTGTTTTAATTAAAATTTTATTTACGCCTAAATCCGTTAGTTTTGCTAGTTTGACGAAATTGAAATTGTTAAATTTTCTTTAAGAAGGCGCTTTATAAACCACCTTTTCAGATAAATGACTTTTGGTCAGGTTGTTCCATTTACCATACCCCAAGATTAATGACTAATTTCTGATAATTTATTTTACGTCATTTATGTGTTGAAAATTTTACAATATATTTAATTAATTTCCACTTTTGTGCGAGCTTTCAACTTCTGTAATTATTTTGAGCACAAGTTTATTGCTTGTTATAACGCCAGATATCCAATCATTTCTAAGCATACAAGTAGGCTCTGTAAGTGTCAGTGGCCAAAAGCCAAATGTCAACTTTGTCAATTTGTTGGCCAAGTCTAGAAACTTGAACTTGACTGTTCGTTTAAGTTTACGCATTTCCCATTTCCCCATTTCCCAAGATGCTGCGGGCGAACTCATTATAACTTTAATAATTTGTATCTCGTGTTATTAATTAAGTAAATAAATAAAAGCTGGGACAGCGCATTTAATAGCCACATGCCACATGCCACACCCCACTTGCCGCTTGCCACTTGCCACTTAGTACCATTTGGGTATTTATTATGCAAATCGCCAAAGTTTTTCTCTCCCTTAGCCAGCCGCCAGACAAAACAAAATATAATAGCCCGAAGATCGCCAAATTTTCAATTTTCGAATATTTAAATCGAGAAAATATTTGTGGTTAGATTCTAAAATTAGAAATATTTTCGAAATATGTTTATGATGCCAACTGTGACTTCCAAATAAATAATAAAAACTAATTATAATGTATGCGTATACAGTTTAATTGAAAGCACATGAGAAGCAAAAAAAAAAGAGAAGGTTAGAGAGAGAGGAAGAGGGAGAGGCAATAAAAAATTTCATTGGCTTAATGGCTCGAGTAATTAATTTTTCATCTATTCACAATTTGATGCAGCGCAAGAATGTGAAAAATGTTTGAAAGATCTTTTTGTAAACAGATCATTTTTTCACGCTTTATGCAATATATAGAAATGTTTTTTGTTTTTTTTTTGTTTTTAGATTAATGCACGTATAAACAAACTTTTAATATTTGTTGTACAAGATTCAAACATGTTTTTACTTCTTTGGAATGGCACTTGCTAAACTTTTTGGTTTTTGTTGCCGTTTTTTTTTTAAGCTATGCATATTTATTCAAAATGTTTCCCGGCGTAAATGGTTGGCGGAAGTACGTGCCTTTGCGTACCAATGTAATATGGCCATAGAGAGCAGGAGATACACATTATAAAAAGCGTCATAAATAACATAAATTTCATGTACATGTTGCGGTTACTTTAAGAGCTCATAGACCACACACGGTGAGAAATTTTGCCTTGATTTCAAGTCTAAAAATATGATAGAATTCAATTAAATTTAATTTAATTTTTATACTTTTAATGGATTAATCTCAGAAACCTTTTAATTAACTCTCAGGTCATTAGTCAAACTTACATTTTAATTTCAAGATAGTTGAATCTTTGAAAAACTTGAACTTTTACCAGTGTAATGAAAATGGAAGTAAAGAAATTTCACACCTAATGTGATTTGATATTTTGATGGCTGAAACTATGTTAACCTGGCCACCTGGCTTTCAGATTGTGCCTGGGCCATGCAGCTTAATTCATTATGCACATTCACACAGTCTGGCAAAAACCTTGAAAAAAAGCCTCGTCTTACAACAAAGCTGTGTGCTCAGTATTTTTATCTCAGCTTTTAGAAAACTCAACATTTGCAAATAGTAGAAATAGAAGAGGATGCCTATCGCAACACTAAGCCAGAAAAGCTTGAAACACTTGAAACTAAAGAAATGAGGCTAAATTAAAAAGCCAACGCCTCGAAAATGATGATTACGATACAGTTAAGGTGTAGACAACTTTTACAAAAAAAAAAAAAACAAAAATAGAAAGAAAAAAAGGCAAAGTGGTAGCTCAAGTTTTCATTATCCTATTTGCATAATTTTCAATAAATATAGATGCTGAGCTCTGGGCTTCTTTTTATAGATACAACCGAGGGAATTTATTTAAAGAAGAATACCGAATAGCGATTGCAATTGTATGGCTTTAATTCGTATTTATTTAATGGCAAAACATTGTTTGTGTTTGCCTAGGGTAATGGCCTTTTCTGTTAGACATTTTAGCCAAGTCTGTAGCAGCTGTTTTGCAAATTGTAACCTAATTGGTAACAAGCGATAAACAGCAGCTGTGCATGGAACTATATAAAATTTGAGTTTATATATTGCAAGACAATTTTAATATTAATATTACAAATAAATTAATTACATTATCTGCCACCTACAGATTGTACTAGATTATCTAGGTCAAACATGCTTTTTTTAATTAAAGTTTATTCATCACTGATTCGTTAAGATTTTCATCAAGTTTGCTATCTTCCTCTTCACGTACATCACAAGAGATATTTGCTGTAAATTTTATCCGCTTCCTTGCTTTCTGGCGTATGCGGTTTGAGCAAATATAGATATCGCCTTATCCGTAACTGTGCTTCAGATAGTTGGTTAATTATTGGGTGTTTAATAAAATTACTGAGCTTTAATTGTCTGACTTGTTATCAGTGCTTCATACTTTGGTTCAGCTCGGTTCACTCTCAACGAGCATGAAGAAGAAGAGAAAGTTTGTCATTGTTGGCATACCATTAAAAAATAAAAGTTGACAGACGGGATAAAATGCTTCATGCCGAAGCTTAAGTTCCAGCCAACAATCTGTTCGTTTATGCCAAGTCAATGAACGGTGGATTGTGGCCCACAATACGTTGAATAAGGACAATTAATTGAAGCTGAAGTCGCTGGTAATGTTTTGAAGGATATTATTCGTTTGCTCGTTTACGTAATTGAGTTTGGTCTGCAATCGTCCATCTGCAAATTTGCATTTGAAGCCCGTAATTAAAACGGCGCACCTAATTAAACATAGTCGGAGTCACTGAAGCGTAAGATAAGCGTAGATGCAGATGCTTTTTCAAATTGCATTAGCTCAAATGCTAGCAATGCAGCTGAGATTACTTTACAAATACAAATATATGTAGCTGGGTATAGGAACAATTTGTGCTATGTTTTATTAAAAAGATATAACTGGGCTTTGCTATCAGGAGCTGTAATTACTTTATCTATGTCAGAAAATATTAATACAGTGCCAAATGGCCGTAAATGTCTATTAGGATGTGTCAAATTATTGCTAACGTCGAACAACCTTCAATTTGCATAAATTAAAACGTTATAAATGAAAGTTAGATGAATTGGCATTTCCCATGCCACATCTGTATTAGAGAATGAGAAATTACGCCGCAGCATTTTACAGCTATTTCCGCTACGGTGAAATCTAAAACCCATTCAATCCAACGCTATTCCGGACTTATTTATTGTGTAGTCGGTTCGAATGCTTTGAATTGAGTTTCGTCATGATAAGACCAAATGAATTTCATTGTTTTAGGTAATCTTGGTGTTCTCTCGACCATGTTAGGAAATTGTGAGTAAATATATATTATATATTGTTATATTGATGAATTTGCAATTCGATTATACCTGAATTATCCTTTACATATTCCCAATGTGAAAAGGCCAATTTTTATAATTGCAGTCACAATATTGGCCTGACAGTGCAAACAAACCCATTTTCTATGGCTTCCTTAATTCCAGAAATATCCAGCTGACACATTAAGCAAACAGCACTGGACAAGGACATGTCAGACAGACATGCATTGCTTGACGAATGAGCTTAAAAGTAGGCGGAACTTGGGCAAATTAAATGCAGTAGGTGAACAAAAAAAATCAACAATGATTTAGTTGGGAGTGGCCGGCGATAAGATACCCAGCGTAATCCTTTTCATGAGTTTATATAATTTAAGCGTTCCTAGCTTTTCCTAACCAAACAAAAAAGGTTAAAAAAATGTTGTTTTATGGCCTGCTAGGGTTAATGATACGCGAAACTCAAGCTGGCTGACACAATAGCAGGACAGCAGGGGACACCCTGTGATTTATGGGTTAACAAAACTCAGTCTGTGGTTTCATTTGTCACAACAACAAACAGTCAGAGGGCCGCACCTCATTTTTTTTATTAGTCCACAGCCTGTGGAGTCTAACCAAAACATTGACAACAATCAAAGAAACTGGCGCACAACTTGCTTATGCTCGTATGACATAGATACACACACACACATACATATAATAATATGTATTGATATGATAAGCGTTTGTAGACACAAAAGAATATGGTCCGGGTGTGGGTATATCAAAAAAAACAAATCAACAATAACAAATAATATTGCTTTTAACAGCCTTTTTTGCGTTGCTTCTGATATTCAATATTCTTGCTTCTTCGTCTTATTCTTTAGATAAATTGAATAGATTTTACCGCACTAATTGCCATAAATTTGTGAAACCCTGTGAATAACAATCTGAAAAAGCCTATAGGCCTGAAAATCCTTTCGAATTGTGTTACTCACATTTCATTTTAGCGTTTAAATAGTTGAAGCATTTACCTTGCTGCTAAAATTTAGCACAATGCAGTTACTTTGGCAACTGGCATGCTTAAAGGCAAGCAAACGTAAAGTATACTCGATTAAATTGTAAACAGATAACAGATATTGCCTGCAGACAGACAGTAGCAATTACGCATAAATCGAGCATGATATTAAAGCTAAGTGCTATGCAAGCACAATCAAACATGCATTTGATCATATATGAAAGATGGCGAAAATAAACGTCAAGACACGCCAACTCAAGCAGCTCTTGTGCATAAAAAATTATCATAAATCCAGTAAAATCCGTTTCTTAAGAAAAACAAAAACCAAAAAAAAAAACAAAAAAAAACAAGCAGATATCTTGTAAAGAAAAATAATGTAGGTAAATACCCATTTATTGATAGCTCAGGAAGAAAACTTTAAGCGCCTAATGGAACGTTATTAACTTTCAGTTTGCATACTCTTTACCTTTTTTTTAATATTTTTTTAATGCACTTAAAACGTCCGAAGAGCTGTTGTTAGCTGTTGTTAGTTGAATAAATATGAAATATGCACGTTGATCTTTGACCTTGGGGGCGGTTCTGTTCGCTGTTATTGAATCAATATTGTTATCAAGATGCGAGTACAATGTGATTATGTTAATAAGGCGTCGCCGCTTTAGCGCCTTTAATGATGTTGCCCACAATAATGTCTGAGCCATGGCTATGCAAGCAGTCAAGTACCAACTGTGCGCCCATTTTGCCACACTAAGCGCTATTAAAGCCAAGGCAGATTTGGCTCTGTGTAGTTGAATTTTGTGTTTATTTTTTGTTGGCACATTATCGCCTTGGACTGCGTATAATTGTTTGGCTTTTTATACCCTGTAGCCATTGTCAATGGTCAAAATGGGGTATATTTATACATTAATAAATATTCTTAACCAGTCTCGACAGTTAAATCGATTCTCAGATATATGGCTTAGGTATACAATTGTAGTTTTATATCTTTGATTTTCTATATTCCAATAATAATATAGGCTGTCTGTTAGTTGAGCAAAATTTTCCTTTTCATTGTGCTTGTTGGCTTTTGTTATATGGCGCTGCTAAGGCTGTAAAAAGGGCGTCTATCATTTAGCTGGATGTGTCTGGCATTCTGCTGACGCTGTTGATGACTGGGCATTGGATTTAAGTAACGGCACATTTGGCAAAGGTCGACAGCTGACCCGTGTCTTTTATGTGGCTCATCCATTTGATTTGCGCGCCTAAGTAGACAGCATTTTTCGAACGGCAGTTCGAATCAAATACCGGAAAAAACTCTTTCCGAAGATGCCATAAAATGTTCTTGCTGCTGTGGCTGCTGTTGCTGTGGCTGCTAGAAAAGAACTCAACTGAAATGAAAATGAATGTAGCGTAGACGCACACACTCACACACACACATTTACGATGGCATCCTCTTATAGCGTGGTTGTAATGCAGACTTATATTCACCTAGAAGTTTTGATATTCGCTGTGTGCCAACTTTTCCATTAGTAAAGTTGATCCAACACGCAATCGGTTATAACTTAGGGCACCTCCATATAAAGTTAACCAGTCGCAAATCTCTTACACACAAACCATGAACACACACACACACACACACACACACACACACACACACACACACACACACACACACACACACACACACACACACACACACAACACTGGCAGATTGACCAACATGAGCAAATGTGCTTATTTTCCCTGCATGTGCTGAATGATTTTTGTAGCATACATTTTGGGGCGTCCTTTTTATTAAATTAAGCTTTGTCATTGGTCCTTGCTCCTTGATTATTTGTTCTCTTTAAAATGTCGGTTCATTGCATATCGAATAATTTAATATAAATAGAACTGGCTTCAACAATGTTACAAAAACAAATATTTATTTATTTTTTATAGCAAGCTATTGTGCAAAAATAAACAAACAATTGTCATTTATTTTATTTATTTAACATAAAAATAAACAAGCTGAAAAACAATAGAAGCCTTGTGAACAGGAAAAATTGATTGCATGTTCAATTAAAGCTTTTGTTTTATAATTTTTATAGATTTTCATAGCTACAGGGTATATGCTCGTCAAATACATTGATACAATTGTTGTCTCTCATAAACATCCGACTGTAATTTGTCTTTTGCTTGTTTAACAGGTCTATTTGTTCAATTTTATTTTCTGATGTTCTATTTAGCACTTTTTGCTGGCGCCAATAATTTGCATAATTAAAGCCGTCGTTCAGATTGTGAAATAAGATAACGAGCTACAGGTAAGTCAGTCTATTAATAATGGAGCGATTTCATATTTGCATTGCTAATTTACATTTTTTTTTTCTGTTTTTGTTTTATTGTCAATTCTAACTTTTGTGGTTGTTGTTGTTGTTGTGTTCAGAGGCTGTTAACAAATTTATACGCTTGGCGCATGTGAGAAATGTGTGGGTTTGCGCCGAGTTTATATATACTTTGTATTATTTTTGATGGCATTCCATTGGGAATTTCTAAGCGATTCAGGTTGTTTGAGGCGCTTAAGATATTTAAAGCTTGAAGCCAACAAATATATGACAACATGTGGGAGAGCAATAAAACGATAATAGTCGTAAAAGAAACTATTTCCACAGACATTAAATAACTAAGTAGCCCAGCCAAAGTGCTGCGGTAAATTTAATGACAGACCATGTAACTAGTATATATATAAATATGTATATATATTTATGCTATATGTTGGTGGTAAACAAACTAATCAAGCCCCATCTGAATAGCTGCCCGATAAATACATCTTGTTCTGCACTTGTGTTCGGTTGGCTAGTCAAGGTTGACTTTTAGGACTATAAATTCAGCCTACTCAATTTGTATTTATTTTACTTGAACACACACTATTCATTTAACCTTTTTCATAGAAGCGAGAATATTGATCTTGGCATAAAATATTTTCTGCAAGAGCATTTACTTTAACTTTATTTTGGGTTATTTTGCTGCGTGAAAATGACAAATATCTTTGTTCGATTATGCCATAGATAGCATATTGTGTGATTATGCAATTATTGGGCTGGGACAATGCTTTTTTGGAATTTCTTTACTTGTTTTATCCAGCCAGAGGCCAGAGGACTTTTGTTGTTGATTATTGTTTCTATTGCTGCCTTTGTACAGTACATGTAACAGCCATGGCCATAAAGTGTGTCAACTTTGGGCTCATACGATATGCACACGTGCCACACAATTTGTGTCAGTTGTTGTTGCCAGTGCGGAAACTGTCAGCAGGGGGCTTTCCTCCTAAGCGCTGACAATTTCAATATGTGCAGCTCATGTCAATCCAAAAATCTTTTTATTGCTGCAAGTCATAAATATGCATATGGCGTGTAATCGGAGGGTGAGATGTGTACTTTTTTTTATTGATGCGCATCAAGTCCACGTCATCCGATAGTGAGCTATCAGCATGTAACGAGTGCATTTCAGAACCTCCAACTGAAGGTCAAACTAAGCTACAGTTAGTTAGTTTAACGTCAAAAGCAACGCAAACACTCTTCGACGCAATTGTGCAACGGCAATCTGCGAAATTTTCGCTCGACTATCGAATCTTTTATCTGAACTGCGTAAGTTCGTTCAATAAATATACTTCGCTATCATCTGTAACAGTTATTCTTTCCAAACTGTGTGCACTCAAAATTAAACTTGCCACAGATGTGGCTTGTATAAAAGTGTGTGCACTTAAAGAAAAAAAACACGATTTTAAAATGAAAAAAAAGATTAAAAAAGAAAAAAAGAAAAATGTAAGACTTAATAATTACAATACAAAATCGACAAAAAAAATGTTTTAATTCATTTATTTGATTTCGTCTAAAATGTATACACATAAAAATACTTCAAAATTAATTTTGGAATGTTTACAATTATTGTTAGAATTTTCTAATATTGTACAACAAAATATGCAAAAATTCGAAAGGTATTAAATACTGTGATTTTCTCTGAGTGTACCTTAGGTTTAATATTCGCATGCTGCCAAGTGCAAGCAAAGCACTCATAGTTTGAAAAAACTGCGCCAACTGGAATCCAACTTTAAAGATATTTGCATCCATCTCTAAGTTAAGCAACTGCAACTGCAATGGATATCCGTCTTGGATCTGGCAATAAGCTGGTTGAGTTTTCTCAAGACACATACACACACACGCACACCAGCTTTTCCAGTTTTGTGTTTATGAATATAAATTGCCAGTGGGGTAAAAATTGACCAAGTCAAAAAACCAACACAACAAAGAAAATATTTTTTATTTACACATGTATTTACATTTCCATAAAATCTCGAGAGTTTCTAACTTTCAACTTTTATTGCAGCTAAAACTCAACAAAGAATTTAAGAAAGTCTTTTAAAGATATTTCATTTTATTTGCTTCAGTTTGTGTTGAGTACCTTATAAATATAATTAATTAATAATATTAAAGCCTAAATGAGCTTCAAATGCTCAACATTATCTCTGGACACACTTAATAAACTACTGTTTTGGAGTGGAAGGCAACGTTACCATAGTTTCGTTTGGCTTATTGCGCATATGTTGGCCAATAGTTAATAACGAATCAATTCTATAGATAATTATATATGAGATTTGGTGTGTAATAGCAATCGAATTACGTTTCCTCTATTCAGTGCTTGTGGAATGGGCAGTAGTTTATTCTCACATACACCCACGCACAAACACAATCTATCCAACTAGAAATTCATTTATTTGTTTTGCATAATTTTTGAGAATGTTTTGGTTATAAAGTCGCATCTGAACAAACGGTTGTCGGTTAATGGATTCAGGTTATTCCCATTATTAGCATATGTTATACAATTTTGCACATATGTATTCGTACATATAAACATATATTCCTTCTGTTTTGATCAACTTGTTTGCCACCGTTAAAGGGAACAAGTTTTGCTGAAATACCCAATCAAACAATTGTTATTTAACTGTGCACCGTAATTGGGTAATTTAAAAATGCATAAATTATAATACGTTTAATGGGCTTTTGAGCTCTTTATTTTTCCTGTTTAGATCATTAATATAAATCTTAAAATTTTTTACGGTGCTTTATTCGCTTTAGTGCTAATCGCATTATAATTATAAACGGTGTGAAATGCTATAAAAAATATTGCGCTTTGATCTTTGAATGTATAATAGGACTAAGTGAGGGATTCCATAAATAAATAAAAAAAAAGTTGTTTTAATTTGTTTTTTGGTATATTTTTATTTAGTTCAGACTTACCACTAAGGATATTTTTTTTTGTTTATTTGGTATATTTTTATTTTGTTCGGACTAAAAAATAAGGATCTCAATAAATAAATACAAAGTAGTTGTTTTAATTTTTTTTTGTTTTTTTGGTATATTTTTATTTGTTCGGACTAAAAACTAAATGCAATAGGCATAAAACACAACATAAGGTGGTCAACAGGATGGCTGGGATTGGGTTTCGCTAGCCCTGGCATTTCAGTAGTAGCGAACCACAAAAGTGTTGGGATCGATGAGAGTAGCCACCTCCCAGGGATGGACAACCGAAGGTCCCGGAATGCGATTGTAGGCGGCTGCACAAGAGTGAAAGAGACGTACATTTTAATTAGCCAACAAAAAAAAAAAATAATAAAAAACCATTAGCTTAGCTTACCAATAATCTTGTTGATGGCTGTCTGTGCGTCCAGAATTTGTGCGCCAGGTGCGGGCGCTGCATTGGCCAGGAGCAGGCAGATGCTGGCGATAACAAGGACGAGCACAATGAGTTTCGACATTTTGGTTGTTTGTTTGGAGTTGATTGTGGTTTTGTTGCTGTGGTGCTTTGCTGATGTTTTAGCCAAGTCTAATTAACAAGTTCGCAGCTGCCGCTATTTATACCACTTGGCATGCCTAAAGTGGCCAGAGAAAGATGATGCCGAAACTTTGGGATGAATGAAAGCCAGAAACAAAAAAAAACAAACCCAAAAAGCGCCTTAAACCAAAAGCCGCAAGTCACAGCTGTTTTTGGATTTTTGGTTTTGTATTTCTTTTTTTTCGAAATTGATTTCTTGTTTCTAGTCGCAACGATTAATTTCGATGGCGTCTACACAAATATGCAGACCCCAAATTGCTCTGATATATAATCCTACACGTAAAAACCTCCTAAAAAACAAAACAAAATACAACAGCAAAGTGGAATAAAATAAAAAAGCAGAAACAGGTTTCGCTAAAGAACAAACTGCTGTCCCGGGTTCGTGGACTGGGAATTCCAATAGCGTAGAAAGTAAACAAATCCCGCGACGGGTAAATTAATAAATATATAAATATTATTTTTGGTTGTTGTTAACAACTTTGCTTTGTAATATTAATTTATATTTATTTTCATCTGCATATTTTCAATTATGTTCGCAAATTTTTATTTGTGCGCTGCTTCTTGGATGATTTGCGTTTGCATAAGAATGTTACGGTTCATTGTACGAAATTAGCTTATTTTGTTATTCTTTTTTTTTTGTTTTGTTCTGGATTTTTGGCTGCTTGGGGTTTTCCCGGTGTCGAGACTTTTTATTTGATGTCCGGCGCCGCGTCAAAGATCAAAGACAAAAATTCGTTTGATATTGCGATTTTGTCGCCTTTTGTTGTGGATGCTGATTTATATAAACCGAAAAAAACCGGTTCACTATATTTGTTGTTACCCATAGAAAGTAAAATCCTATAAGATAAACCCGTTACGGTATTTCTATTAATAAATTATAATATTAAAATTCTTATGGTAAGATCTACAAAAAAGATGTCTGCAATAGAGAGCTGAAGGTCGACTATAAAAATCGTAGACTGCAAATTTCAATTGAAAAGTTTTCTCATGTCACTATTACAAGCAAATATTTATCTCTGTTTATCTTAGCAGCATCTATAGACCCTGCAAATTTCTTGGAGTTGGGTATTTGGGCAGGCACATTGGCAAAACCCTGCTGGATTTTAAAAAAAAACCCCTCAAGTAGTCGAAATTGGTAACAGCTGCTGGAACGACAAGCTCTTAACTTTATGTGTGTCTTTGTTATTTCGGTTTATGTGTAACTTATGTGAAATCCATAAGCTTTTCAGGCAATTTTGACACGCTCGCCTGGGCATACGCAAAAATTTGATTGGGATTTGCGCCCGTTCAAAGAGATGGGTGCTTTATAAAATGTGCATAATGCTAATGCAGACACGTGCCGGCTTGACAAAATTGTCAGCAACCTAATTGATTGAGATTAATGCGAGACAAGACGAGATGTGATGACAGCATAGATGCTACTGCTGCTGTTGATGCTGCTGCTGTTTTATCTTCTTCTAATTGTACTTGTTGCATGGGAATCGCCATTTGGCCTGGCATATGGTGCCCATGGTTTATGAATTGTTAATCAAGAGGCAGTCATCAAGCGAAATAAACCAACTTATCGCAATGTTTATTAGCCGGCAGTTATACAACCTTCCCCTCCCTAACTCCCCCTCCCCCCTCATTCGTTTCCTTCCGCTTTAGTCGCAACATCAAACATACTTGACAGTCAATATTAATAACGTACATCAACGATTCCAGACTAACTTTCCTATATATGTACATATATCTGTCGGAAAGATTAGGCGAAGGCTGTTTGAAAAGTTAATCGATCGAAAAACAGCAAAATACGTCGCTCTTCATTTGAATATGACGAGCAACAATTTGTTCCTAATGTAATAAAGCACATTTCCTTGTAGCATATACATTTTCTATGAGTTCCGAAAGTAAAAAAAAATACGCCTTGAATTAAGTACAACAAATTCTGGAATGAGGAAGTTCGTTTATATTATTATATTTTTCTTGTTATTTAATATTATCATATAGAGTGTTATAATGTTAGAATTCATTTGGTATTCAAATTTACTTCGATTTTTTTTGAACTAACCTCGGGTTGTTTAGATAATTTGAGCTATGTGCAAATTTAGTGAAACCACAAAATATTTTTGGCTGGGGTGTTATAAAAAGAAATACACACAATAGCACACACACACGCACACACCCATACACAACAGTTGTGGTTAGCAATAACAGCAACAATGAAAGCCTGGAAAAATGGGGACAAAGACAGCAGCAGCAGTAGCAGCATTAACAGCAGCAGCAGCACCAGGGAATAAACATATTACCCCCAGGGCAATTTCAAATTATATGCTTATAAAAAATTGTTTGTTGATGGCGCAGCTTCTGTTCTGCTTCTGTGTTTTTATTCCCTTAGCTAAGGCTTGCCGCAAGGAGTACGCGGCGTATGCGCGATGTGTGAACGCCCCTCAAAGGATTATATGTGAAGTCAAGTAATTTCTTAAATGAAAATAAAGCTCAGCCTATTTACATAAATTCATTATCTGGCTCTTGACTTGATTGATGTGGCCGTAATTAGCTTTTTTCCCAGTTTCATCAAACAATTTTCAGCAATTTTGTAAACTGTAAATTGTAATTAAATGCTACAATGCTAGAAAATCAAATGTATTTACATATGAGATTAATGATGAATATCTGGGGTGTTATTCATGAACACATCATCTTGTGCCAGCATTTGATCATTTAATAATTTATATTTCACGAGGTTTTCATTAATATCGTTGACAACGTTACCATGACCACGACTAAGTGAATAATGAAATCCGATTCCATTCCGACCGAACGACCAAACTAATGTATAAGATATGTTGCACGCTTAGGGGCCTAACTTTTGTGGCCAAACTTGTATCTAGCCAGGAATTATTTTGAAATCGCACTGGCAGATAGATTTCAGTTGCCTTTGCTGCAGGTAACAAGTAAATTTGATTTATTATCCTGCGGCATTCTGTTTACTAGCAAAGTACAAATGAGAGTGTTCTGGTGGAGAGGTCCGACTAGAAAATACCACATTTGATATCGTTGAATAATTCGATAACTGGTATATAAAAATTTGTCTTTCTTTTACTTCTTTTGTGAGATTTTAAAGAAAATGAGTTTGGGTTTATTCGGCAAACTAGAAAATTCTTACCCCATTCATTTACATCACATCAATATACCCTCACTAAGCCGGTTACAATTGTCACAGGGTATTGATATAAATTGATATGCTTAGCTGTTGTCAAGGTGCTAAATGATGTTATGCAAATTTCAACTACAGAAACTTTTGCCTTCATTGTGTTCACGTATTTTATGCGCCATAAAGCCATCTGGAAAATGTTCATCCTTAAAGTACATCCTGGGGAATCTGGGCACATCAGGCTTCAGTGTCAGCAGCAGCTAAATCGGTCAAGATATTGTCAAGCAAACTCAACTTGGCTGCGTCTTCTTGGCTGCCTTATCTGCCGGCTCTCAAGTGCTGTGCACTAATTTAGAATGCATAAAGCGGCTCTCATTTTGTAGTAAACAAATGTGAGCACATCAGCCTTCCAATGGGGAACGAACCACGCTTCCAAAGTTGAGTGTGTAAATTATCATGTTAGTACGTTTTTGATGCTGTTTCAACTGGCGATAATAATTATATAAAGGCAACGTGCTTAAAAAATTGTAGACGCATTAAATGAGGCCAGTGTCTGCTTAATGCATAATTATGAATTAAAATAATGCAATTGTTAAGTTTCCGTTCCATTTGATACGATATTTTATTTTTATTTACCAAAAACAAAAATCCTGTTTATCCATGCGTAGCAACAGTGAATTAAGCTGAGGTTGACCTGCAAGCTTTTGTAGAGATTTAACATATTTGTAGTATATTAATTATTACGAGTAAGCTTGTTTTAGTTTGCATGGCTTTAAGCCCCATTTTCATGCATACATACACAACTTCACAAATACGCACACGCACACAAACGCATGCAGCAAGCGGCAAACAAAATTTTTGAAATAACTTTTTAATTACAAGTAAGTTTGTTATGTAATTTATAGAATTTAATAAGAGCATTTAAAACGTTTGTACAAGTATTTCAATCGTATTTTTTTAAACAAGGAAGGAATCCAAAATCCGTTATTGAAAATAATCGTGTGCTTTAGTCAAAAACATAGAACTAAATTTGCTGCTACATTTTCGAATACATGCTAAATAAGACGGGTGCAAAAATCGATAAATATCGATCAGAAAACGGGGGGTTATCGATCATTTGCTATAAACTAGTTCTGAGTATAGTCGAATAATCGAATAACCGAACCTAAAACGACGAAATTCTAAAATCGACGCGTTCATACAGACAGATGGACGGACAAATGGACCTGCTTTATTCCGTCTGTTACACACATTCGTAGAAAACCGTTATTTATGAGCTATGCAACATCATTTCTCTCAGTGTGCAACATGTATGTAGATACGTGCAAAGATTTTATTTCAGGTATTTGCAAAAAGACAACCACTGCAGTTGTTTCACATTGATAAATTGGAATTCGATTAATTTATTTGTTGTCTGTTTCAGCTTAGGGTTAGCTATACGCAATAAATTGTTGCGAAACCCATTAAAGAAATAGTCACTGGGCATTTGTAGAGCGAGTGTACTTTATTTGCTAGGTGTACAATGTCATTTAAGCTAGTTTAAAACGCAATCTCTAAACTCAATTCATGTGTTCTATAGAGAGTCCTTGGTATTTACACCTACAGATCAGGGACACACGGGTTGGGTGTCCGTTTAGCAAAACAGGAATGACGAGTAATCCTTCGACATGGCAGCATATGCTGGTGTTTGTCTTACGGATGGTTTGTTGGCAGCCAGCTGGTTGTTGGATCGGTTGCTTGGGCTAGAGGGTTGTGTGTTGGTGTGTGTGGGTGTGTGGGTGTGTGGGGTGTGGGGTAGGGTAGTTGAGTTGAGTTGCTGCGAGTAACTCATGCATAATTAATCATGTTGTGACGCGGATGTCTTCAGCGCGCTCGGGGAATGCGCTTGTCAGTTGACATGGTCGCGCTGTTTTATCATCATTGCCAGAGGAAACCTAACGCTAAATTTATCTTTTTACTTACACGAGGAAGGCCTCGATTCCCTATTCCTATTCCAATTCCAATCGCAATCGCAATTGTCGTTTGCTATTGTCATAAACAGAAATCTCAGACACGTTTCCCTACGGGCCAACCCATCCCGATCCCGCTCTCGTTGTTGATGCTAATGTTGAGTAGGCGCGGTGCACGTTTTTCTCTGATAATTGTAGACGTATATCACAACAACAGCAAAAAAAGAAGAAAAAAAACGCAAATAAATAAGATGAAAAAATATACAAATGGTCTGGGAGCAGTTGTGTTGAGACCTGTTAGCGCAAATTGACTTTGACTATGCCCAGAATGTTGATGTGGCAACTTTAACATTATTTCGCCTGACACCATTAACGTTTTTCTTTGTTCGGAGTTGATTTCGCATAATTGAAATAAATACCCTCGTGCTGGATATTTATTTTTTTATTTTTCTATTTTTTTGCTATTATAATATCTGCTTAAAAGCATTGCCATGGATTTTGAGTTCATAAGATTTATAGAAAATGTGAAAGTTGACTTCTAAGTGCTTCTGATTGTAATTTTTAATTGACCTCAATTATAGTTCAAAGAAAAAAACGTTTAAGTGGGGAAAATACAGTATGCTGAACACGTATTCACGCATTCGTAAAGTGCTTTTAAAATATGAACACAACATGAATTTTAAATAATACATTTTAGTATTTTCAATTGGCTGAATTTTAAATTTCGCGCGCTTTTATTGCAGCATTAGCTCTGTTGTCGAATTATCGATTTTTTTTGTTTGACATGCGCAGAGGCATCGATACCCAAACAGCTGTCCGCTGCGTGTATGTACTCATACAATATGGCGTTGTTGTGTAAAAATGAATAAAAATGCTTGGGCCATTTTCGTAAATCGTGCAAAATATTATAATTAGAGAGCGAGTTAAAAGTTTTTGAGTCCACAAATTGGCGAGAGAAAGACAAAGAGAGCGAGAGTTAATCTAAAAGTGACGCGCGAAAGAGAAAAGTAAAGTGAAACGTTTGTTGGGGGCCGGCGTAAATATTGAGGCGCCAAAAAAGCAAAAACAAGCTAGAACATGGAAGAGGAAATAACGCCTGTGGCAGCCACAAATGGAGTGGCAGCTAGCGAGGAGACGTTAGCGGAGCGGGAGCCGGAGGCGGATATGCCAAATGCGTGGGCGGCCAACAATGCGGTTGAGGAGCGTGCGGTCGCGGGCGGCGAAGAAGAAGAAGCAGGAGACGCTGGCAATGTTGTTTACATGGAAGAGGTGCGCAACGATGCGAAGAGAGGGGAGAGGGTGTTAGATAACTCACACAAATAAACATGCTTCATTCACATTTTCTAGGGTAATGCTGCGGCGCATGTCGAACCGCAGGCGGTGGCAGAGACAGCGACAGCGACAGAGACAGCGGCAGAGGCAACGACAGCAACGGCGGCGGCGCAGGATGAGGAGGAGGCGGAGCATGAAATGGGCGAAGCGGAATATCTTGAAGACGAATTACCGGACGATGAGAGAGAGTTGAGTGAAGTGGAAGAAGAAGCAGCAGCACCAGCAACAGCGGATAAGACTAATGCAGAAGTTGTAGATGAGGCAAATGAAGAAAACAAAGATGAGACAAAAACAGCTGTGGAGGAGCGAGCGGAAACTGAGACGGACACAGCCAAAGAGGCTGTGGAAGAGCTAGTGGAGGAGGTGGAGGTGGACGAGGAGGGGGAGGAGTTGGAGGCGGATGGGGAGGAGGAGGGTGAAGACGACGACGAAGAGGAGGGAGAGCTCATCACTGGAGATGACGCACAGGAACAGCTTGCGGCAACAGATCAGACAATTGCCACGGCCAGATCCGGTGGCCCAAGCCGCGAACAGCAGGTGGACGAAAATCAGTGCCGGGTGTGCACCACAAAGGAGCAGCTAGTCAGTCTCTTCACCAAGATCGAAAGCGAGGCGAGCACGCCGGCGGACATGTTGCTGCTGATATGCCCCAATGTGTCCATAGCGCTCAAGGACTTTATGCCGCAGTTCATATGCGGCAGCTGCCTGGAGAGCCTCACAGTTGCCATAAAGCTGCGCAAGCAGCTGGAAACCACCGAGCGGGATCTGCGCAAGCGTCTGTCGCGCAGCAAGAACAAGGTGCGACGACCCCGCGGCTATGTGGTTATAGACGCGCCCGTCTCGTCGTCCGCCAGCGATGACGACGAGGAGGAGCTAAACGATGATGTCGAGTTCAAGGTCTCCGATGTGGCGGGCTCCACAAGCGCCGACAGCGACTCCGCCGACACGGACATCAGCGAGAAACGGAAGCCGGGCAGGCGGCGAGGGCGCAAGAAGGCGATGAAACGCTCGGCTGGCGGCAACAACAGCCACGATGAGGATGGCCCCAAGAGGCGGAGTCTACAAAACGCCACGCAGGGTCCCTTCGAGTGCGATCAGTGCGATTTGAGCTTCCCACGGAAACAGTCCTACGTGATGCACCGCAAGATGCACGACTCCCGGCACGAGTTCCACTGTCAGATATGCAACAAAAAGTTCAAGGTGCGCGGCGCCTACAAGACGCACATGGAACGCCACGCCTCCGAGCGTGCCCAGTTCCGTTGCGAGCTGTGCGCCCAGGTGTTCCGGCTGCGTGTGGAGCTCAAGCGGCACATGGCGCTCAGCCACGACGAGCACGGCATCATCTACGAATGCAAACGCTGCCAGCGCACGTTCCTCACCCAGCAGCGATTGCAGCGGCACCAGAGCACCAGCTGTGTGCGCCACTCGGAGCCGAAGATGAAGCGGCAGGCAATGGAGGGACATCCCAGCCAGGGACGAGATCTGTTCAAGGCGGTGGCACCCCTAACGACCACCTACTGGAGCGACAGCTTCTCCGACTAAGTGTCGGCCTCTTGCCGCACAGTTTATCGCTTAAGTTTTTTAATTTCATCATTTACAAGTGCAAATTACATATACACAAATACAAAATGTATCACACAATTATACAATTGCAATAAGAAATCTTCTCCTGCTCTTTTTACTTCAACATTCTGAAGAAATTTTCAATTCTTAAATATCTTCGATTCACAATAATCCATGGATTTTAATGATCGAATTAAGAGTTTTTGTATGAAAAACTTTTTTTTTGGTGTTTGCATTTTTCAACATGTTTTATAGACTCTATATTTTAAGCTTTAATATAAGAAAATTTTCTTTTTCATATGATATCATAAACAAACTCCGAAAATTCGTGCTCTAAATGTAGGAAAAGCCACTTAAACAGCTATTCATTTTCAACTAATATTTTCTTTTTAATTTTAATCAGTCAGTAAAAAAATTCCGACACTTCGATTCACGATTTCCGTTGGAAACTTACAGTTTTTTGTATAAAAAAAAATCTTTTTTAATTTTTCACAGCCTGTTTAAGTAAAGTTTTGATATGAGAAACTTTTCTGCTTTGTAAGATATCATAAACAATTCTCGGAAAATCTTTGCTCTATAAATAGGGAAAGCCACTTAAACAGCTTTGAATTTCCAATTAATATTTTGTTCATAATCTTAATCAGTCAGTTTAAAAAACCGACACTTTACAATATCATAAACAAGCTTAAAAATTCCGTGCTATAAAAATAGGAAAAGCCACTTCCAACTAATATTTTCTTTGATACTTTCAACTAAATTGAGTTATCGGAAATATCCACGCACAGAGTTCATAAGAATTTAGTGCGCAACGAGATTTTTCCAATAAGTCAGAATCTAATTAAATGAACATAATATCAGAATTTATAGCGCATTATTATTATATCAACTGTTGTTATACACTATAAATAGAGATAGCGAGATATGGACAACAATAGAGCTCTGGTGAATTGGCATTTAAACTTTTGATTTGATGCTGGAAAACTGAAAAGCTAAACCCAAGTGCACAACATAATACTCTGTTATGAGCTGCATTGCGGCATAATAACAATAATGTTGTTGCATAATGTGCGTAATCACAATGTGAAGTTCATGTTTGCTTCGGGTGCATAAGTGGTTAACTGCCAGGATTATGTGCTTCAACTTGTGACAATTGCAGCAAAAAGTTGTGACAGCAGCAGCAACAGCAGCAGCAAAAGGCAACAGATGTTGTTGCGGTTCAAGTTTGCCAGTTTATTTTATTTTATTTTTTTTGCCCCGAAGACGCTTAACTGTTATTTGTACTCCCCCAATGCCACTTACGCCCACCCTGTTTCAATTGGCGACTGTTGTTACTGAAGATATCGTTGCGTTTAAATGCAGAAGAAAACTTTTTGTACATATTTATTTACAAAAGCAAAAATGATGCAAAATATATAAAAACGCTGTGTGTGGGATGTTGGAAAATTTTCTAGGAATTCATGTTGAAACCGAATGAAAAACAATTTGTTTGTGTATTTTTTTTTGTGATCAAGTTTTGCATTTGCACGTGCTGACTTGTTGTTGTTGACTCCAACTGCTACAGTTGATGCAGCTGCTGCCTCAGATATGATGAATGGAGCTGTAGGAGGGCAGATGATAGGAGACCGATGAAATGAGCGGTGCATGAGAAATGAGCGGTGCGTGAGAAATGAGCGGTGCATGCGAAATCAATGGGGCATGATGGACGATAGTTGGTGCCGCAACCAAATGCGAATGGGTTAGGATGGGGGCATGATAGCCCAGGCCAAGAGACAGGCCACGCTTAACCTTGACCGATGACTCCTCGGATTCCTGTTGCTGTTGTTGTTGCTGCTGCTCATCGGCAACGGGTGCGGCCAGGATGCAGGCAGCGCCAGCAATTAGCAAAATTAACTACAAAATCCCATTTGTACATAGTTTGTATTTTTCCAGGAATTTTCCAATTGCCGCAAATAGCACAAAGCATGAAAGGAAAATAACAAGAATATTAACGTGCAAAATTAGTTTGGCAGAAAACAACACAAATGCAAATTCTGGCAAATGAGTTCTCGTTAATTTTCTAGAAAATTTAATTGTTATTCTGTACAGTTTTTATAATTAGAAGAACTTTGCGGGAAGCTGGTTAAATTTTAAAATATTTATGCAAGAATCCTTTTAGCTTTAAAGTTTCCAATGCGATGTTCTGCATAATAATGCCGAATAATGTTGAAACTTACAGTGAACTTCATGGTGTTTTTTGGGGTGTTTTCGCACTGCACTGCTCTGTATCTTAAATTGAACTAACGATATTTGCAGCCAGAATCTGTTTATTTATACGGTTTTTACGCAGTGCGTAAACAGCTAGAAACTCACTCAAAACTAAGTCAAACGCCACTCATTAGGCAAAAACTATTTGGGCAACAACAACAAAAACTAAGAAATACTCCATCGAGAAAAACCCACATCAAGTCCAAATTGTCCCAAACAAGTTGCAATTTTCATTTAGTGTGTGCGTGTGTGTGTGTTTGTTTTGGCCATGCTCTGACAATCGACGGCCAGTCTGTCAGCTGCATAAATTGCATATTGATTTCTTTTTGTAATCGTTAAACTTTTTGGCATACAACACAAGTCACTCATGTTGAGTGTTAACTGGGCTCGAAATGCATAAAATAATATGTAATGCATACAGCTCAGATAATTCATATTCATTGATTCACTTGCAAATTAAATATGGACGTAAATAAATAATTGATCCGTTTATATAAAGAAGAAAACTCAGTCAGCGCGAGCAGCTGGAACAACAGCTATAAATGCAAATTATAATGCTTTAAGCTGATATAATTGTAACAATAAAAATAAGCTCTCTTAAAGCGGCAGTTAAATATTGTACTCCTTTTTGTAGAGTATTATGATTTTCTCACTAAATTTGCAATAAAAAAAAATCGAGTAACCTTTTATTATATTTGAAAAATCGTTTCAAAATTAAGTTGCCTTAGGACATGGTTAACTGTAGCTATAAATCGCAGATTTTCAATGTGTTTGTCAAATGTCGGGCAACCCCATAAAACCTCTTAATATTATCGTTCAGGGTTCTTATCTGGATTTGTAAAGCGTTTACAAGCTTTATATCAAATATGGTAATTTGCAATTTAAATATTAAGTAAAGGTTTTTTATGCTATTCGTTTGAGAAAATGTTGCTGCAATTTGTCGCAATCGCAGTCAAGCGTAAGAACCACTTGATAAATTTGGACAATAAATTTATATTCAATTCCATTTCTGACTCTAATCTGGGCAATTTGCAAAGCCATTTGCCCAGCCAGCCAGCAGGAAACAGCCAGCAGCGGCAACAACAAATCGTTGTTAACTTGGTTGTTAACCAAGCGCGCACAAAACGGAGGCAAATTGAATTCCAAAATGGAAAGCTTAACTCGTGGGCAATTGTTTCGCCCAGTTCTCTTAAGTGTAGCCCTAAAATATGGGCTACTACTACTGATATACTACTACTCTCGAAGTTATAAGTTCTCTCACATGCAGTGTAATTACATTTTAATGGGCCACTTGCTGCAGGATCGTTAACGCAATTGACGCTGCGGGAGGATAACTGCTGTGGCATGGATATGAGAGACAAAGTCTGATAAGACTGAAAGTACTAAGAAGTAAACTCTGCTTATGGTTATGCGGTAATAAAAAGCAGTCGTGTGTGTGTATGTGTGTGCGCAACGGAACATTAATTAACAGCGCAGCACAGCACAAAAAAATCCGTATGGCGTTTATCTAAAGTTGTCAGTTGGCGCCATTTTCTTTGAGTGTGTGTCTCTTGCTGTGTGCGTAATGCCACCTGTTTTTCCATTTCCCATAGGAAATTACCAGAACCTCCACTCTGTTCCCCAGTAATAAAAACAACACTGGCAAAGTGCATAAATTATTGTTTTTCTTGCTGAACTATTCGCATAAATCTTCAAATGTACACAAAACAAGGTTAATTAATTGTTTTTTTTTGTTTTAGCAAACTTACAATATTAAATATTTGTATTTGCTTTCAATATTACATTCGAATATGCATATATTTGTGTTATTTTAACTTTGTATATATTTGTATGCTTTTTCTGTAGCGATTTTGAGCAGTTGGCCAAATGCGTTAACCGTTTTATGGTTTTTTGTATTTGTGTTTTGTATTTTTTATGTTTACACATATGCGTTTTTTTGATACGGCCAAATCAGTGTAAATATTGTTTAATAAATAATAATATTTGTGCAAGCCAATAAAAAAAAGGCAATTTCTGATGGGTTCTTTTGGCGGTTATTACTGTTGCTTGTTGTTGTTGCTTGTTGTTGTTGTTGTCTGGCATATCCATCAAAATCAAATCATTGACAACTGGCGCAGACTCAAAAAAATTTGACGCAGGCCCAGTTTGTTCAACAGTTGGCGGCTGTTGTGTGTGGCAATCGGGCTAAAGAAAAAGCAATAACAAAAAATTTGAAAAAAATAACAAAAACACAAAATTTTGTATTGCAATTGCGAAACGACGAACAGGATTTGCTGGACCCGGACCCGAACCCATTAGCCAAATGCAACACCTTCGTTGACGTGTTGGACATTGGGGCGAGACTTTGATTTGCCAACTCAGCAACTTGACTGATTTACGATGTCGCACACACATATGTTTATCACCTGAAAAACACACAGATATCTCTCTATATATATATATATATGAATTCATATAAAAGTTGCTGTTGCTCTTGTATCGATATCGTTAGCCAATTAACTGCTACGCCCAGCTACTCGAAACTACGACAGGTGTGCTCTGTTTAATTATACCCTAACAAAGGGTCTTCTAGTTCAGCTCAGCTAGTTTGGAACAATTATTGTGCATACTCACTAAATTTATTTGATGGCAAGCGTATTTAAGTTTCGGTTTTATTTGTAACTTTGCACATTTTTTATTTGCCACATTAAATTTTCGATCAATTATCGTTCGTTGAATTATGTTGGCCAGTTTGGCCGGACTGCCGCTGTTGATGTTGACTTCAATGCGGTTTGGCATTTGAAAATGCACTTGCTCAGCATGTAGGAATAAAAATCAGAGTTTATAGCCTGACGAAACAGTTGCACAATTTACACAAAATGTGGCATCTGCCTTTGACTATTGAACGGGCTTTCTGCCAAGATGCAAATCTCAATCAAATTTCATATGCAGTTAGTTTTTATGATTTCCTTTCTAGAAACTTTACTGACTAATTTTTGGCCAACAGCTTTTGTTGTTTGTAACTTGGCCAAATGTATTTCACATTTTTTAAGCTGTAAACTGCTTTAAGGATAAACAAGTCCGCTGATCGATAACCATTTCTTGTATTTCAGCAATCGATCGGCATGATTTAAAAATTATAGAAATTTCATTACAAAGAAGAGGGTTTGACCAACGAAAAAAAAACATGCAGGACACAAACATGGCCCAAAGGCAGCCACATGCCGATCTTAATGAGACGCTGCTGAAGGATCTGGAAATCACCGAAAGTGACATTCAGGACTTTGTGAAACTGCTCCTTGATTACCAGAAGAGAAACAACTCGGAGCAGCAAGACTGCCGTGGCTACTGTGAGGGTGAAATATACAGTTGGCTGCGGGCGTACAACGGTATTCATGGCTATGTCTCGCTTTTGGTAAGTAGACCGTAGATAACAGGGTTGCCAGGTGGCCGGCCAGCTGGCCATTGTATGCGCCAGCGACAACCACAGTGCTAATTATCTTGATGTCGCCGTGTCGCCAGCAAAAACATTTTTCAACCGGGCCTAAGTCGGGTCAGTGCAAAAAATAAATGAAAGTCCTGTCACAATGTCAAGGAATGTAAACCCTTTTGATTGCCAAAGGTATGGGAAAAGATGTAAAAACTGAAAGGGGTTTCTTTTGTGCGCTGATGAATACTTTGGAAATTTGCTTTCTTACACCAAGATAACAGATTAAATTAGATTGTTTGTTCACATAATTCATTGGATTTTAAACCTAACAAGGGCGAACGTTATTTAACAGCATTAAATTAGCTGTAAAAGGATTGGCCAATTAGGTTTTATTAAAGGCCCACGCCAAAAATCACACGAAACCAAAAAATAAAACAAAGAATTGCATTTTCTACACAAACCAAAAAGAAACAATTAAAAAATGTGCTCCTTTGAAGTCCACACAATATATTTGTATTTAATTATTTGGGACACTTCACATTGCTTAAATCAAAATTTAATATGAAAATGTTTGTAGGCAATAAAGAGCAATAATCGATAATAAAAAAATCCTTCTTTCATAAAAGCTAATAATGAATGAAAAGGATTCTTTGAATATTCTCATGTGGTCGGGTTGCCTTTTAGAGAAGTCGTAAATAAAGGATTCATCAGGCGGGGATGAGAAGGTCCTTTTTATGTGTGTAGGGTTGGGTGTGTGTGTGTGGCTCTGTGCGGGTGTGAGTGGTATGGCTTTTTCCTCATCTAGCTCTTTGCCACAGCGGCTAACTGGTGCAACATAAGCTAACCTAGCTCAGCTCAGCTTTATTTTCACATTTATTGATGAATTGACATGAATTTTGACCAAAAATTTTATTTTTAAGCTGAAATGTAGAATTCATTTAGACACCGAACCATGAACAAAGTGACCATCCTCATCAAAATCGGTTGAGTTTTGGCAAAGTTACGACTGGGGAAAGTTGAGACTTAGCCTTATATGGAAACTCTAGGGTATATATTCGAAAAATTTTTACATGAATTCGGACCAAAAATTTTATTTTTAAACTGAAATGTAGAATTCATTTAGACACCGAACCATGAACAAAAAGACCATCCTCATCAAAATCGGTTGAGTTTTGGC
>SCDY01001459.1:0-28875 GCA_004143825.1 Drosophila micromelanica
AAATTCGAAATTTATGAATTTTTAAACATGCATAAATTTTAGATGCAGAATCAATATAGAGGAGAAATTAGGACCAAAATGGTATCAAACATGAAAATCGGTTCAGTTTTGGCAAAGTTATGGGAGTTGGAAATATGAGACCTATGGGTCCAAGAACTTTACATGTCAAATTTTTTCTCAATTTCGGCATGATTTTTGACCAAAAATTTTACCCCCTCAGAATCAGGTTAAATGTTGTTTTTTATACTATTTATGGCCAGTAAAATCGATTAAAAGAGCAAGCTCGTAATTTTAAATTTTGAAAAAATTTTTTTTTGAAAATTTAGAAGGGGGGAGTACACGATTTTTTTCGGAAAAAATTCGAAATTTATGAATTTTTAAACATGCATAAATTTTAGATGCAGAATCAATATAGAAGGACCAAAATGGTATCAAACATGAAAATCTGTCAAGTTTTGGCTAAGTTATGGGAATTTGAAGTCTGGGACTGGGAATCTATATTTATTGAAATTGGTAATGATTTCTTGTCTGTCCCTTCCAGCTCTTTGCACCACGCGCTGTCAGAACGGCGGCAATTGCACGGCGCCGCAGACGTGCAGCTGTCCGGCTGGCTTCAGTGGACGCTACTGCGAGCAGGACGTGAACGAGTGTGAGACGGAGAAGCCGTGCGATCAGCAGTGCGTCAATACGGCGGGCTCCTACTACTGCCGCTGTCGGCAGGGCTTCGTCCTGCAGGCGGATCAGCAGAGCTGCCGGAAGACCGCCGCGCATGCGGACGACGCGTTCGAGGCGCGCGACCTGGAGAACGACATCGATGAGACGGACGCGGCGGTGGTGACGCGACTGCAGAAGATCGAGAGGTCGCTGGCCAACGAGCGGGTGCACACGAACGAGCTGCAGAAGTCGCTGCAGGCCACCTACAGCGTGGTGGATACGCTGAAGAGCAGGCTCAGCACACTGGTGAGTTGGGAATGGATCCAAATGGAATATGAAAAACAGTTTAAAGGTATTATTGTTTCTTGCAGGAGAAACAAGCGCAGGATGTGAATCGCATGCAGACGAATCTCTACAGGACAGAGTCTCGCACCAACAAGCTGGAGGGCATGTTGAATCTGCTGATGAAGTGTCGAAATGGCCCCAACGCCAATTGCCCCTAAATTGAGTGGCTGCGCCCAACACAGAACTGCATTTTGTAACGCTAGAAATTAAACGTATAGTTAGCTTAAACGTATATATTTTTTTGTTCGTGTAACTGTAGCTGCTCCTGCTTGTAAGCCATTCCCGAACGCAAGTGCCTCCGTAGTTTTTAAAGAGAAAAATTCGCACAAGAGAAACATCTATAAAATAGTACTTAAGTGAACGTGTCATAAATGTATGTATTAAAATCGAATGCTGTAGTTTTAAGGCCACCATTTGCTATGTGTCTAGTATTTGCATGTATTTGTATATAGTATATATGAGAAAATAGTGCACCAATAAATACATTATCGTATATGCGACATTTTGAATTTGCGCGCTAAACTAAAAGAGCTGTTAAGAGCAGAGCATTGACGGCTCTGTTAGTTAGTATAACATTGCAGCAGTTGGCAGCGCCCTAAACATAACAGGGTGTAAAGTGAACTGAGGTAAGGCAATATTTTATTTAGTTTACAATGTTTTATAGAAATGAAAAAAAATTTACTAGTTAACATTTAAATATTGTATGTTATAAATAATTGTTTAAATATTATGTATAACTTATAATTCCACAAATTGCTTTGACTTTTAAATTCGACACTTGTGACGTCACATTCTGTGTGCTCGTGCGAAAGCGCCACCTGCATTTTGTGCACTCTGCGTGTTTTACTAATACAAAAAACAGCTGAAATTGCAATTGAACCAAAACAAAAGCGAAAATATTATCAGTGTCGAAGCGCAATTCGACAAAGAATGCATTAATCATGTTTGCTGATCGCCAATGCAGCTGTCCGAGCTCACAATCGTGAAAAGGGACCACGAAACCAGATACTCAACTGTGGTTGAGGCCCGCATAAACTCGGATTTGGATTCATTGATAAATTTCTGAAACTGGAAATCGGTGCAAAGGGCAAAAAGATGACGGACGATAAGCTGGCGCTGAAGCAGGCCAAGGTGTCGGTGCAGCGTTTCCAGGACACGGCGGTGCCGCATCACCTGAGCCTGCTGCAGAACCATCGCAGCAACATCGAGAAGAGCTTGGCGCTGGGCGACTGGCCGAAGATCAAGAAGGAGGAGCTGAACGCGATGCGGGTGATCAAGCAGATCAAGAATATGCTGCTCGAAATGGACGCACTGCGCGACAAGCTGGCCGGGGAGGATCAGCTGCTGTTCGACGAGCTGATGCGGCCGGGCAAGGAGAAAGCCTTCGAGGGCATGAACAAATTTGCGGGTGAGAAACGAGAAACGAAATCTTAATCCAAACTCCATTTAAAAAATGTAAACCTTTCAGAACTGCAGCTAAAGTCGCCAACCTCCACGCTGGGCTCGCAGCACGACGAGGATCAGGACAATCAGGCCGTGGTGGACATTGATCAGGCACCCGCCTTGCAGCGCACTCTGCCCCAAATCCAGACGGACTTTCAGCTGGAGCAGCATCAGCTGGCCCAGCGGCAGGCCTGCCTGGAGCAGATGGAGCGGCTGCAGCACGAAATCCATGATCTGCACGGCATGTTCCATGGCATGCGTGAGCTCGTTCAGGAACAGGCTGTGAGCGTGCAGTCCGCGGCGGACAATGCGGAGGAGGCGCTGGAGAACGTGCAGCAGGGCGAGCGCCAGCTCCGGAACGCGCTCACCTACAAGAAGGCCATGTATCCGGTGGTGGGCGCCCTGCTGGGCACCTGCGTGGGCGGACCCATCGGCCTGGTGGCCGGCATGAAGGCGGGCGGCCTGGCCGCCGTCGGTTGCGGCATCCTTGGTTTCACCGGGGGATCCGTGCTGAAGAGCAATCCGAATGTGATGCACGGCAACATCGAGGAGCAGCACGGACAGCAGGAGGGCGACTCCACCGAGACCATGGAGCTGGCCGAGAAGTCCGAATGACCCACGAGCGGCGCCCTAGTCCTGGCCCAGACGCACATCTGGTCGGCGAACACGCGTCGCCTGGAGGCGGCCACCACGGGCGTCCTGGACAGCGTGCGCAGCTATTGTTCCATACAGTAGGATTTAAAGGCGGGAAAAAATCCTTTTCTCTAGTTGAATTGATTTGTGATTTTTGATGCAGTGCAGCAGACGCAAATCCCACTTTCAAATCCCACTCTCTCTCTATTCGATTTAAGCGTTGAATAATATTCGTTGTTTACCAAGTAGCTTTTTATGCTCGTTCACAAAGTGGAACAAGAGCATATTGGGTTTGTGCAAGGTCCGTCTGTCCATGTGAATCAAATTAATCTATAGATATGCTTTCTTGTTGGGTACAGAAAAAAACATATTTTACATAATTGAAATCGTTCTCGACTAATTTAAGCTGTTATTGTACACTGCGAACAAGTATCGCGTAGTCGGTTACACCCGACTGCAACTGTCTTACTTGTTTTGGTATCTATCTATCTATATCTGTATTTATTTTTAAGTTTTATATATACGTGTGTAATTTTAAGGCAATACAAACTCTGAATTAGATCATATTGGGTTTCTGCAAGGTCTGTCCGTCTGTCAAATGACAAGATTTTCTTTTGGCCATGTCTAATCGAAGTAAACTTTAATGTCTATATCTCTGCTTTAAAGTTAGCTACATGAAATTTTTGAATACCTCCAGAGATTACAAACAAAATCCTTATTTTTTCCAAAATAACAATCATAATTAAAACCGTTCTCGACAAATTTAAGCTGTTATATATACTGTGAACAAGTATTGCGCAGTCGGTTACACCCGACTACAACTGTTTTACTTGTTTGCTATCTATCTGTATTTATATTTTAGTTTAACGTATTTGTGTGTAATTTTAAGGCTTTAATGCGCAATACAAACTCTTATAGCTAACAGTTACGAGAGCGCTTTCTTTCCTAAACTATCCAACTTAACAACTAGGCGTGGCGTCTCTTCCTCTTCCTCCTGCTCCACTCTAGAGCGGCACGTTGACCGTCGTCCAGGCCTGTTTGAAGTTCTTCTTCTGTGCGTGCTGCTTCTTGCGTAGACGCTTGGCGGTCTTCTTCTTCTTGAACCACGCGGGATAGTTGCCAAACTGATCCTTGAGGGTTTTGCTGTTGTAGACGTGCTCCACGCCCGTCTTCTCGTTGACCTGCGCGATGGGCTTGCCCTTCTCCAGGCTCTCCTGATGCTCGTAGATCAGCTCCTGCTGCTCTTTGGACTTGGCTGCCTGTACATTGTTAGATTTTGAGTGGATTTCAGTATGTGTATATAGCTTGTTTTGACGAACCCTTTTAATCTCCTTGGATGTCTTGATCTCGGCCACCTCGCCGATTTCCATTTTGATCTCTTTGCCGTCGGCATCGAGAAGACCCAGCGTCTTCTTCAGGCGAATCAACTCCTTGGCATCATAGCGCTCCTTCTTGATTTTGTTCATTTCATCGCGACGTTTGCGTGAGCGATTTGAGCGACCCATTATATCTATATAGATTATGGATCAGTTGGATATATTCAATTTGCGTTGCAGAAATGTCAACACGTGCAACCACTTATCGATATGTCGATAACATCGATATACAGTGCACTCAACTTTGCGTCACTCAAATATGCGTTAACAGTGGTGCCAAAACTCTAACATAGCTCTGTTATCGGTCGACTGAAAGTTGAGACTGTTCATTGTCGACTGTTAAACTTAAATTAACATTTGCACCAAATATTAATGTGCATTAATTTTTATTCTACTTGCAAAAATTAAATCGATTGCTAGGAATAAACGTAAAATGATTGAGCTCTGTTTTTTTTATATTTTTATATTGTTTGGTATTTCGATATTTTTGATTGACCAAGATTTGCAGAAAACAAAATGAATTCTTCAGGCCAAGCCTTGATTTAAATGCAACAAGAAAATTAAAACTGATTTCTGACCGACAAATTTAACAGCTTAGAATTTAATTTAAAGAGTTGTTTTAAGCGACTGTTGCAATTGTTTAGAAGTATAAATTTAGAAATCTACATTTTGAAAATTTTTTTAAATTTGATATATTAACATGCTTAATTTTTATGCTGCATTAATTTAGAGGTTAAATGAAAACCAAAAAGTTTCCTTTAATGAAAACAAATTTTTTTGTTTAAATTTTTGCCTAAATGCTCCCAGAAGTGTTAATTGTCGGTCTGCACAAAACCAGTTTCTCACTCTCATTCTCGCTCATGAATGCAATATGATTTTTGTGTACAAACAAAAGTCAGCTGCTAATGCTGTCTGCAGCAGAGAGCTGCAAGAGAGTGTGAGCGAAAGAAAGAGAGAGAGGGGGAGAGAGAACAAGAGAAGCGGAATGAGAGAATAAAATGTTGGGTAATTCTCTGTAGTAAATCGAAGATGCGATACCCTTACAAACAGACGATATTACATTTATTAAAAATTAGTATATTAAAAACAAACAAAAAAACTTTAGTATTTTTGAAACATCAATACTCGGATCATAACATATTATTTTGAAATATATAATATATCAAATATTAGTATTTTAGGTTTTTCTGAATTTTTTGAAATACCAATACTCTGATCATAATATATTATTTTAAAATATATCGAATATAAGTATTAAGAATTTTATGATTTTGGAGAATTTTACAAAAAAAAATTAATTCTTTCAACAATGCATAATTTTGAAATAATAAAAAAATACATTTACATACATTTACCATATAAAAAATAAATATTGTCTGTTCTCAAGTTTTATTCTGCTATTTCGTTTATATTAGATATATATTTATTTTTTTATGTTCTTTTAAACTTTATAAAAATGCCTAAAATTTTTTGTAAGAGTATGTAAAGTCGATAGTTTTGCTTCACGCACAGGCGCAGCAGCAGTTTTGTTTTGTGGCAGTGGCAGCAATATGTATGTATGTATATTATAGGGTAAGTGTGTCGAGCTCAGCTGTAGAGCCACCAGCACCACCAACACCATAAACAGGCAACAACAGGGTAACCAACCAGCCAATTGACTGGGGAACTCATCTGCCTTCATTCGCTCGCCGTCAGTCGTCGTTAGCCAACGTCACGGAGTTTGTGTTGTTCGTCTTGCTTCTACTTCAACCAACAACAAACCCCCACACACAGAAACATTCTGCAACAATATAAAAACAATTATTAAAAAAAAATAACACATAAACTGCATATTGTGTGAAATATATTTGAATATATATTTTTGAATTTGCAAGAAATTGTTTGTTCTGTGCAGCCAAGGGCTTTTGATTGCAGCGGATCAATAAAACCAAGCAAGAAGCAGCAGTAGAAGCAGTAGAAGCAGCAAGCAGCAGCAGGCAGAAAGTAAGTGTACATTTAACCCCCATAACAAAAATCACAAATACAAAACGAAAAAGCACCAAAAGCAAAATGCTTTGCGGAAGTGAACATAAGAGTGGCAAACAAAAAGCAAAAGATGAAGAAAATGAAAAAGAAAAAGCAGAGCGCACTTCTCTCAAAATTTACATATACATATATGTATATATATTATTTCTTTTACAAATTTGTTTTATGCACACGATTTACATATAATAAAAAATACACATAGGAAAAATGCAGCCAAGCGCTAAAAACAAACAAAAAAAAAAAAATGGAAAAAAATACAAAAAAGTTGGGAAAAAAATTTCTGATTGCACCTTCGCAGAGTTCACACATTGGTTGTGTGTGTGTGTGTGTTTAGTTTTTTTTCAGTCTGACCTGTGCGCAACTGTTCGCAGAACTTGTCCAGCCTGTCAGCAAAAGTTCTGTGTAAGTGTATATGTATATATACCCTACTGTCAGGCGATATCTTTAGCTGCAAATCTCTTGACTCTTTTTCTCGGTTTTGTTTGTCAAGGAATTTTCATTTCGATTAGCCATAAATTAAACTAGCATCACGTTTTCAGCTTTCTCAGCGATCGTTATCAGTTTTGCTAGAAAAAAAGAAGAAGAACAAACTCTTGCTTCGCATTTGTTCTAGAGCATTGAAGCTCCTTAGTTACGAGGGCAGTTCAAAATATTTATATACAAAAAAATAGATGTATATATAAAATTAGTTTCTATCTTTTGCTTTTCATTAATGAAATTTTTTATATTCATTTAAATTTTTACAAAATAAATTTGTTTTATAATATTATTATTAATTTGATATGTTAGCTTCTAATATTAATTTCTGACAAGAGCCTTTATATCGAGAGTTTACTCGGTTTAAGGTCAATATAAACACATTCAACTTTTTGGCAGCTTATGACAAATTGCATTACATGTTTTTGTTGTTGCTGCTGATTTTGCATTTTACCTTGGCTGATATGCATCTTAATTAGCCTTTACGTTGTTTCCTGTAAAAATCGGTGGAATTAATGAGCGTTTTATTGACCAGGTTTGTGGGGCTGTCACCTGTTTTGTATTTATTTTTCGTAATATTTTATTTAAGAAATTTCACAATTTAGTTGGACGTGAGCCAAGGTAAAGACAAGAATTTCTGCGTGTGTTTCAAGTGTGTGTTTCGAGTGTGTGTTTGTGTGTGTTTGGGTCGTAAATAAAAAAGAAATGCCTAAGCGCACATCAAAGAGCGTCAGAGGCAACAGCGGCTGTCTATAAACCGCAAAAAAATACAACAAAAAAAAAAAAGAAATTATTGAAGCAACCTTTTTTTCGCTTGACGAGGGTACACAAAATGTACACACAGTGTACCAGTGCCAGAACCAGTGCCCAGCGAATGGGCATGTGAAGATACCAAAAAACAAGGGAATAATGAAAAACAATGTAAAAAACCCAATCACAGGCCCCACCAAGTGAATCATGCAGCAAAAGTGCACAATAAGCAACGCAGAACAGGTCTTCCAGGCCAAGTCTCATTGTTTCGGACGGATTTCGGATGGTACTCCACTGGAGCAGGGGCAGGGACAGGGCCAGTGGCAGGAACAGGACTTACACCGAGTCGACCATAAATCAAGTCTGGCCAGTTAAAAGAGCAAAAAATAATAATGCTGATCTGAGCGCGCAAAAAACATAAACAGCGAACAGCTGATGTTGTTTAAGCTGGTGAGTGTGTGTTTGTTGTGTGTGTGTTTGTGTGTGTGTGAATCTATTCGAGTACTCGTTTGTAGCTGGCGTGGTCCAGTCTCAGCACGACTTGGACTTGAACTAACGAGCCGCAGTTGCAGTTTGCAGTTGCAGTCGAATCTTGCTGCGGGCATCGCCGCAGCATTTTAATTGGCAACAACACAAAAGGTTAACAACAATTGCAACAGCACTCAGCAAAAAATCATGTGTATATACAAAAATTACCAAGTTTGAAACTAGAAATTGTTTTTAACTCAAAAATATATATCTCTTGATTTTATTTGTGATAAAAAAAATTGTATACAAATCTATAAGCTAAATGCAAAATTAAAAAAAAAAAAAAACAAAATTCTTGTTTGAGAATTTATTTTTTGTGCTTAGTTATTTTTTGTATATTTTTTTATAGTGAGTTTTATTTATTTAATATTCAAACAAAAGTTGTAACTCTTTGAATGAAAAATTAGTAATAAAATAAAGATTCTTTTTCGAGACCTTATTTTAAACGTTTAGATATTTTACTCATATTGCGATTTGATCGAGTTTTTGAAATTGAGTTAAAAGAAAACATCTTAAACCGGTCATACTAGCATTTAGCCCACCCCTTTCTCTGAGTGTAGCCATTGTCAATTCCTTTGTCAGCTATTTTTGAAGCAGTCTTTGCCTTTTGTAGACTGCAACTTTGGACCCTTGGGCTTGACATAGAAAGTCAGCTAAACAATTAAGTCATCATTAGAGGGCATTAGTGGCTTTCATTAGCGCAGCGACAACTGACGCGGCAGTTTGTCTAACAACAACAACAACACCAACTACAACAACAACAACAACAACAATAGGCCAGGTAGAACTGGGCCCAAGCGGCTTTGTGTCCGCTAATCTCAAAATGGCACGCATTGCGGCCTGAGCCTGAGCCCAGAGTAATTCATAGACTATCATTTGAAAGTTAGTCCATGACATTTTCTTACTGTACTTACGTGTGCCTAACACACACACGCACACACACGCACAACAAACACGTGATGAGCTCTGTTTGGGTTCGAATTGCCTTTTGCCTCTTGCTTAGCTGATTTATGACATAAACAATAACAAAAAAAAGGCTCAGCGAAAGTGAATTTTCTTTTGTTTACCGCTGCTGGGAAAACTGAAAATAACAACAATAACAACAAAAACAACATTTTCGTATCTCGGTACATTTTATCTATCGCCATATCTCACTTCAAGTTCTTACAGCGAAATTTATGCATTTTCTTGCTGTCAAAAGATGACGTCATAATTGGACAGGGCATCTCAGCTGGGCGGTTGACTGTGCCAGGAAGCGCCCAAGTTAACTGCAATTTACATACGTCAACTGCGCAGCTCTTCCTCTTCCACTGTGTACAGTGGGGTTGTTTTGTGTATTTGTGACGTGTTTCATTTCAACTGGCAACTGATTTGCAGCAGGAGCAACATTAATCGATATTCTGCAGCCGAAATTAAATCTATGCGCCTAAAAAAGAGGCAGCTCATAAATAGCTAAGGTGACCCCCAAAAAAGAAAAAAAAAAAAACAAAACAAAAAGGGGAGCTGCAAACTTTGTGAGCGCCTACTTTTCACATGCGGAAGTTGTTACACACACGCACACACACATGTGTGTGTTTAAGCATACACATAATTGCAGTGAAAACTCAGTAAACATGGGTACATATAAATAACATACATATGTAATATATATTATATATATAGATGTATAAGTGGCTGCAGAAAGTTTGCCACTGCGCAGGTCAAACAATTTGTTTGTAAACAAAATGCCAATGCGCTAACCGAGGGTGGCAGCAAAAGAGAGAGGCGGAGAGTGAGAGAGAGAGAGAATGAAAGAATGGGCGGGGGGAGAGCGAATAGGCTGAAGAGAGTTAGGGACACGCGCGCGCTGCGTGATTGTAGGGGAAATTTGGCCAGTAACCAAAGGCAATACAAACTATTTTTAGCGCTGCAACACTTACAGCTAACGGTAGCAGGGGCTATAACAGGGCCAAGAGTTTATTGTGCTTTACAATTTGGGCATAAATTTGCACTTGATTGCAATATTTATGATTGCTTGCAGGTGGAAAGTGTTATTGGTAGCTGAATTTCAATTAAATGCCTAGTAAAAATAATTTCAATTATAACAATTTATAGCTGTAAATAATAATAATCATTAGAGATGGATTTAAATTACATATTTTATATTTATTCATTTTTATTGCCATTTGGCTAAGACAACCAGCGCCAAACAACAGTCCGAGGTTCGAGCCCGCAACCGGTTTTTTTTTTTAATAAATATAATAAAACCATACTTAAGACTAGTATTTAAATATATTTCATTGCTCGTTAGATACTTAATGTAAAAGCGAAAAAAACACGTAAGAACTTTGCAGTCGGATGTCGCTTTCACATTAATTACTTTAATTTCATCCAGCTTTAAAACTGATTAGATTAATTCTAATTGAAAACTCTTTGTACATTTTAATATACACTTTAAGTTTCAAGTATCTTAATTGTAGAAAACAAATATGCCCTTTTCCCATCATTAAAGAGTATGACTACGACGCTCGAATATTTAATTGCGTACATGCGCTGATGTTGAGTTCGAGCCTCAGCAGCTGCCGTTATTAGAGACGCGCACACCCTGATGTAATCGTATGTGTGACAGTTGGATTGATTGACTGGCAATGTTTGCCATAGATTCACGATTGACCCAGTGACCCAAACAACGATATATGCACAGACAGCAGAGTTCTCTGATAAACAAAGTGATAAAATAAATGCGTCGCCCAGCAGCAAATAAAACAAAATTACCTCAAAATATCAACTGCGACGCATTAGCGAATTGGAATTACGCATTATAAAACATGCATTAAGTCAATAAAAACACGTATTGCATATGTATTTAATATGAAATCTCTCATTTAAATGTCAATTAATTGGTTGTAAAGACAAGTTGCAGTAAAACACACGAAACTGGAAATACACGCATACACACATGTACAGGGTATGTGCTGTTTGTGTTGATCCAGCGATCACCTGATAAGGCGCACAATGAACCTGGCCCAAAGGCTTGCCAAAAAATTCACAATCCACGAAATCCACTCGTCCAGTATTCGTATCATCTAATTTCAGAACAAGTGTCGAAATACATATACGATCTTCGGAATCTTCAAAGTTAGCGCAACGTTTGCGTCATTCAAAGCGAGAGCTTTTTATTTTAATTGTATTACGAGCATTTAAACGTTAATGTGTATATCAATTTATATATAGTTTCATACACCTCCACACAATGAAAACAGCATATTGTGTTGGCCTAAAACAGCTAGATAATTTATAATTTGAATATAAGTTCTCGTATACCATAGGATATCTAGCAGACTATATGTATTTGAGATTGCAAAGTGTGTAAATTTTTTTCGATATAATATACATATGTATATTTTTCTATAAAACATAGCTCCCTTAGTATACACGCTATTCTATTCTCATGTGACATATTTTTGTATATAAGTATGTTAATTTGAAGGAGTGTAAAGTTAGCTCTCTTTGGGTATAGGGTATTTCCTAGTCGGTCATGCTTGAATATAATTTTTTTTAAGTATTACATTCTGCGGCATAGAAATCGAGATTTTATTGTGTCGAATGTGGCTAAAGTGTTTTGAAATCTGCGCATTTGTCTCAAGCTATGCTCTGAAGCGCAGTTGGGGGTTTGGAATGGATTCATTGCTGGTGGGGTGGGGGCGGGGTTTTTAGTTTACTCTATTACTTTTGGGGGGAGCTGTCCTTTTGATGAGGCCGCGTTTTGTTTAGAAATAAGCAAACATTTGTTGTCAGGCATTCAGCATAGATGTGCCTCTAATTTATGGGTCTCTGCCAGAGCTACTGTACTCCGGTCGGGGGCTATTTGTTTATCAGTAAGCAAGCCAGATGATGATAAGATAGAGTCGGGTCCCCGAAAATTAAGGCCAAAACAAAAAAATAACAATCGTATTAGAAATTCCAGCAATTCTGTTTATTTATTTTTGTTTTAAGTGTTGTTTATACCTTTCTACTTATTTGGCTGTTGTTGCTTTCATCTTTTTATGCAATGACGCCAAAGTTTGTTTACACATTATTCAATTTTCCCTACGCCGCCGCCGACGCTTGTTTTTGTTTATAATCAATTCCACCGCGCGTGCGAACTGAAATTATAAAACTTTTTTCTCTTCGTTTGTTTCCTCTGCAAAAAATCACAAGATCCACAGATATACAAATCTGCATATATATGTATATGTGCAAAAAATATATGTTGTCGCCCAACTTTTGTGTTTTTGCGTCAGCTGCTTTGTAAGCCACAAATTGTCGCTTTTGCTCTTTCGCATTTTGGCCAAACCATTTTGTTGGCCTCTTCATATTGTCAGCTGTTGCATGATAAAATTTCTAAAAATATATATATATATATGTACAAACAAAAAAAAATTACAAACACAATAACCTTGAACCTGGCTGCGAGGTTGGCCATTTCTTTTTCTTTTTGTTAATGGCTATATCGAATATATATACATCAGATTGTGAAAGCTTTTGTGCGGGCAAGTTTGGGTGGTTATACTAAAATTGGTTCATTGTTTAAAAAAAGTATTTTGCTAGAAAGTATTTTAGTGCGGCTGTTAGGGTTATATAATGTGGATCTTTTTTTTAAATATAATTTACATTTTTAGCTGGTTTTTGGTCGATGCTCGTGTAAAAATTGGGCCCAATATTTCCCATCTGGGCATGGATCCAATTTTCAAACTACCATAACTTGGTCAAAATTTAACCGATTTTGATGGGGAATGGCTTTTTATCCATGATTCGGCCTCCAAATTAAATCTGCATTAAAATTTGGAAACCGAATTTTTGGTCGATACTCATGTAAAAATTGTGACCAATATTTCCCAAATGGGCATGGATCCAATTTTCAAACTACCATAACTTGGTCAAAACTGAACCGATTTTGATGGGGAATGGCTTTTTATCCATGATTTGGCTTCCAAATTAAACCTGCATTAAAATCTGGAAACCGAATTTTTAGTCGATACTCATGTAAAAATTGTGCCCAATATTTCCCATCTGGGCATGGATATAATGTTCAAACTACCATAACTTGGTCAAAACTCAACCGATGCTTTTTTAGGTGTATCTATAGCCAATATTTAGCTGTCATTAGTATTTTACTGAGCTCTTTTGAAATAATGCTCTTGCATAATTCGCAAATGTATACATATAGTAAATATTTATTTGCCAGTTAGAATGCCTTCAATGTCTGTCAATTCAGTTTCATTTTTTTCTTTTCTTTCAACATATTCTTTAGATTTCAATAGAATTCGTTTGCGACTAGTTAACTGATTGCTCGACTTGTTTCAACCGTGACTAGACATTTTATAGTGTATATATGTATGTATATATAGAATATAGAGTGAACTTTGAGCAGACGACGGTGGGGAAATCAAGCAGCGTTAGCTTTTTGCTGCTGCTCGCTTAGTCACAAGCTACAAAAGCCAACTAACGACGAAGAGCCACTCGGTCTGCCTGGCATAATAGCTATAGATACTGTATCTGAGAGATACACAAAACTAACAACAACAGCAGCACAAAAAGTGTGTCAGTGCGCAAACGTTGGCGCAGCTGATCGCTGAGCACAACACAAAAGCTGCATATGTTGATGTATGTGTGCAAATAGAGAAAGAGAGAGAGAGACTGAGAGAGAGAGAGCCACACACGCTTGGCATTTATTGGTAAACAAACGAACACGAACTCTGCGTATGATCGAAATCGCTCATGAATCCAGTGGCTGCTCAACTGCGTGTAGCATAAATTTGGCGCTGTGCCTTTGTTTACCAGCTGAAAATGTTTGCACCCCCCCGCCTGCCCTCCCGTACGTTGTGGCGCCGCCTTCTTTTTTTGCGTTTTAAAAAATACATAATTATGTGTTTAGCTACGCTCGCTCGATCGCTGGCTCTCTCTCACTCTCTCTCTGGTTTTTCTCTCCCTCTGACAATGGCTTGGACTGTTTTGTTTCTGTCAGCTACTTTGGCTGAGCAGCTGCTGATGCCCCGTTGACATTCGCCTTTGATATTTGAAAGCAAACGCAACGCGCAGCCAGCAGCAAAGTGCAGCGAAACAAAGTGAAACACACACACAAAGAGACTCTAGGTAATTAGTAAAGTTACAGCGATGTTTAAGATAAAGTGTTGATCAACCACGAAAAAGAAAACAAAAAAAACTGTTAATGTTTTAAATACATTTTTGGGCTAAGCTGATGCAAACACACAGCCGCAGCTAAAGCTACAACTAAGCACACTCTCTCAAACACACACACACACTCTCCTACACACACACATGTGTGTGTGTGTTTTTGTAGCTTTTGTTCTTTTGGTGCGCTTTTGAAATTCAAATACGCTTCCGCTCGCTGCGCTGTGGTTTCAGTTGGCAAACGAGTGTCGACTTTGCAGTATCTGCAGTTGCTGTTTCGCCCCGTATCTGTATCCGTAACTGTTGCTGTTGTATCTGTATTTGCCGTACATTTGTATCTGTATATGTTTTTTTGGCTTTTCGGTTCAAAACACACACAAAGTACCTCAACTTGTTTTTATTGTTGCAACAAAAAAGCAAAGTGCTTTTCATATCAGGTAAGCTGAACAGCTGATGCAGAAGTGCAGCAACAGCCGTGTGTTAATTAAGTGCGAAATGTGGCAAAAAGTGTGTGTGTGTTTTTTTTTTTTATGTTTTGTGTTTTGTTTGGTACGCCACAAGGTCGCCTGTGACGTCAGCGAGCATTGCATAATTCATATTATTACAATTATGCGCCTTGCGGTTTTAGCCTTATTCTAATTGCAATAAAAATAATTATATATTTATATATATATATATGTATATAATTATTACAAAGAGCTGAAACAAAGGCTGCATAAAGCTTTAAACTAATCAGTTAATCAGTTCGAACACGTATGTGGGCGTCCTATAGATGCTTTATGTGGGCGCAAAGTACTTAAAAAGCTTCAGATACTTAATACATATACATTTGCTTTGTTTGTTTATCAAAGTTTGCCTATTGATAATTCAATTTAATTCGCTGTCGAAATAGCCATTGTTACTGTTTAATTGTGCATTCAGAATTTTGCATTTAAATTCAACTAGAAACGTTGCCAAAATCTGGCCAAGGTAGACATTCTATAATTGTGCAAGCAAAAAAATTTTGTTCGCTCAAAAATCGTTCAATACAAGACTCGAGTACAGTACTCAACCGAGAAAATACTGTGGTTACACTGAAAATAAATTTGTGTGTTGTACTTTGCACTTTACTCATTTCATATTTTCCAATCAAGATTAATTTATACTAAACTAAAAAATATTCTAATAGATAATGTATCTAAAGTATTTTACAGATTTATCTACTTTTTGCGAGTTTTTTAGAACACAGAGTAGTTTAATTTCTGGTACTCATGCAATCTGATAGAATGGGTATTACGTATTACTTTGGCCCCAGTCAATTAGTTCAAGTTCATTAGACCAGCCCCATTTGGCATGCACAGCCTCCCCCCACGAGTTAATCATTGCCTGAACTTGCGACTGTCTCTGACAGCCACACGCTAGATTCTACCTATATACTATATGCACATGCATACACTGAGCGAAAAAATGTGAACTAAAAATTAAAATAATTGATAGTTACTATTGGAACAATAAATACATACAACATTTTAAAACAATTCGAAATAATCGTATATGTATAATGTAAAACTTACTTGAAATGCGTAGAAATATTATAAATATAAATATTTGGGGTTCATGTTCGATGCAACAGCAAATTCCTAAAAAAATAGAAACAAAAATGTATATTATTTATGTTTTTGTTTTTAGAAATATTGTATGACAAATGTTATATTTTGCTGTTTTTTAATCGGTGGTAGCTTAAAACTTGATTTTATCGCAAGTAATACAATTTTTTTTAGAGTATTTAGTATACTTTGAAATTTTTGACATCAACAATTAAAATTTATAAAAAAATATATATATTATTTATGTTTTGGTTTTTACAAATATTTTATGGCAAATTTTATATTTAACTTTTTTATCAGTGGTAGCTTAAAACGTGATTTCATAGCAAATATTCACTGAACAAATTAGTAAACATTTTTTAACGTACTTTACATAAACTCGAACTCCAGTAATTCGAAGTCCTCAGTAATTAAAATTTTGTGATAAAGTTTGTTTTAAGTAATAACTGCATTTCTTTTCGCTCGGTATTTATATATAGTAGACAGTAGTGTTCATGGAAAAATGTCTAGCGAGTTCGTCTGGCGGCTTATCGCATCCAAATGAGTTGGCAAAATTGAACAAATATTATTAGCAAAACTAATGTCGGCGATAAGGTAGAGCTCCCCCCACAAAAAATAGAGTACACTGTTTGATGACTAAATATGCCATATAGATTTATGTATTTGTATACTGGTATATATATATCTATACTATATGGTTATCTGCAGACTTGTATAAGCGAGCACTCGGCGATCAAGGTCATTGCAAGGCAACAAATGGCAGCTAAAATAAGCGCTAGATACTATAGGTATATAGGCTATATACACACCTGTATATTATGTACCAGATGTATATATATTGCTATAGCATTTGGCTTTACTGAACCCAAGACAAATGTCATTTGGCCATTTAGTATGAGACCATTTGTTAAATACATGGTCAAGGCACAGCTGGCAAAAGTGAAAATCAAATATATAAATATATATAAATATATATACATGCATCCGCTGCAGTCATTGGCTTTGTTTGCCCCCGGGTCTTATCAGCTGTTTTTTTCGTGATGAATTGGCAAAACAAAAAAGTAAAAGCTTAGGTTTGAGACGCAGTTCGATTTGGAACGTGTTCGACATTAATTTGGCAGCACGAACTGTCGTAATATTCAATATTACATATATGCAAATACCTATTATTATTCATATATATATATAGAATGCATATGTGCAATTTGAATGCCAACGTCAAAGCCAGTTGCCTTTCTGTGGCAAATTATATCAAATACATAAAATATACATATTTAGTTATATAATAAAGTGATTTGCAAGTTTGTTTAGATTTCATATATGGACTTAATTTTGAAAAAGCGGATACTACTTATATTAAATACAAGTTGTGATTTTTTTTTAAATTTTTATATAATAATGCAATATTGTCGAAGCCATAATTAAATTTATAACTGCTGAATATTTTACTAATTAAACAAGTTTTGCAATCTTGGCCCTATAATAGCTATGCCAGTTATATGCATAAAAATATACTCTTTATGACTTTTTCAATACATTGCATATTGAATAACAAAATGAAAATACCCCATTGCCAGGGTATACACAATGCTGTGTCAATCAAATCCTTTTGGGCAACTTTCGCTGACATTTGACTTCGCAAATTGTCGCACGTTTACAGGCTGCTGGCCTGGCTAATAGAGCTCTCTGGCTCTTGTTAGTATTTGGTCTATGGTTTTTTTGTGTCTCTGGTGATTTCACTTGCCCGCATCGCAAACCTTAGCGGTTGGAGGGGAGAGGAGGGGTTTATTTAGTTGCTTCGTGTTTTTCGTTTTGCGGTCAAATTGTAAATTGCAGCCGACTGCAATTCAATTTTCATTGAGTTTTGCATTGTTTTGGCCGTCTTTTCAGACTGTTTAGCAGTTTCCACTGTGCGGCAACATTCACAATTTCACAGACAATTGCAATAAACTAGAGCCATCATTTTGCATTTGCCCATTGGCACAGTTTTGATTATCATTTCAAACTGGAAAACAGAAACGTTTCGAGAGCAACTCAAATGGCAAAGTGGCACTAAAGAAGCAAAAAACACAGCAACAAAAAAGACAGTGGCCGTTTCATAGATACGGATACAAATAGAGATACAAATAGAGATATATATTTATATGCTTGTCTCATGACGTGCGCTCAATTTAAATAATATGGGTGTGCAGCAGTGTGTGTGTGTGTTTGTGTGTGTATAGCACCATATATAATTGCCTTGATCATATGCTCGTCGCATGCACACAACTTGCATATGGGTGGGTGGGGGGCGAGTTTGGGGGTGCATTCAGCTATCAACTTGGCAACTTAATGGGCTGTGCTCTGTCGCTTTATGACATACTATATATGCATACATATGCCATATAGCTGTCAGCATAGTGCTTGTCAAACTGCTCAACGGGCGGGTCAATCGAAGAAAAACAATAAGCTAAAGTGATGTAGTTGAAAATTATGAACTAGATGCCACCCTGCAGAGAAAGTGAACATAGTTTGAAAATGATTATCTTTATAACAACTTTGGTGTTTTGAGTATATATAGATCAAGAGATATGCTCTAAGAGTCTAAGTCAAAAATCGATATTTATCGATTTTAAATAAAATAGTGATACAGAAAAAGGTGAATACAGTTTGAATATGAATATATTTAGATAGATTTATAATTGGCCCTACAAATCAAAGTCAAAAATCGATATTTATCGATTATAAATAAAATATTGTTCATGACCTAAGTGTTATACAGAGAAACCTGTATGTTACTTTTTTCTTCAGTTATAATATTAATCTTTAAAGTTGTGTTAAATGCTCTAATGAACTATACCCTTTTCTACCCATATTCACAGGGTATAAGAACGCAGTGCAAATGAAATTAAAATTTATTCACAGCGAAAAAACTAATTAGGGTAATGAAATTAATTGATAGATGTTGCGTATAAATGAAATTTCAATTTCACTTTCGAATTGGAATTTAAGCTAAAGCAATTAAATGTGCCAAGCAAATGTAATTAAATTAAATTGAGTAGCCGAACAGCTTGTAACAGTGGGCGTGTGAGTGTGTGTGTGTGAGAACTAGGCAATTTATTGTTATTTGGTGAAATGATTTGCTTGCTTTTAAGAAAAAGAACTAACATTAAAACATAAATTAAAAAATAAAAATCCCAAAAAAGTAGAAAAAAAGTTTTCAATATAAATATGCAAAAAACGAAAAAAAACCAACAAAAAATAATAAAAGTTTTCAAAATTATTAATTATTATTTATTATTAACGTTTCATGTTTCTTCTTCTTGTGCTTTCAGACAAGACAAAGATAAATACACAGCGTACAAAGGAATTAAATAAAAGACTGAGCAAACAAATCCAAGGAACAAAAACAACATAAGCAATCTCTAGAAAAGCTGTCTCTCCCTTTAACTCTAGCTAATACTAATACATATTGATCTCAACTCGATAAGCAATATCAATCAATCAATCAATCAAACAAACTATCAATCAAGCAATCAAACACAAGCACCTGCCAAGACCAGAGTATAATGTTTAACAGTCTCGCAACGTTTCTATTTGGAGCGCCAGCGACGTCTGATTCAACACATAGCGAAGCGTCTAATCCTGTCCAGGCGAACAACGTCAACGAAACCGGCAACGAGCAGCCGTCGGGCGATGTAATTGAGGTGACCTCGTCGACCCCCTCGGTAGCGGGCAACAATCGCGGCACGGTTCGACTGAGCGGCAAACGTGGTGGCGCTAAGAATCGCCGTGGCAGGCAGCGCCAGCAGCAGCATCAGCAGCAGCAGCAGGGCGGACAACGCAAACAGCCGCAGACTCTAACGAAGCTACTAACACCTAACGGCAACGACGACGACTTCAACGAGGACGAATGGTACATTGTCGAAAAGGAGGGTAAGTTAATATCTGGCGATCAAATCCAAATCCAGTTTCACTTAATCATCGATTCTTTAGACGAGGAGCAGGACTCGCTGCCACGCAGCGACTCCGAGGAGGAGCTGCAGGCGAAGGCTGCCCCAGTTGCGACTGGCGCACGTCGGCGCCCCCACATCAATTCGCATTCCTTGTACGGCGGACCGCGGCCGCAGCAGCAGCGCAACTACTTGCAGCGCACGCGTGCCGCACGCTCATCTCATCTCAGCATCTCAACCCTGAGCCCGATCCGAACTGTGCCAGTCGGGGACAATGACAGCGCCGTCAGCCAGTCGCTGTATGCGGCCATCGCTGCCCCGGTCTCGCCCAGCGGCAGCGAGGGCCAGGACCACGGTCAGGGTCAGGGTCAGGGCCATGGTGCCGGCGTGCTGATGGAGGAGTCCTGGTACGTAACACCGCCACCATGCTTCACCTCGATTGGGCCAATCAATATGGAAGCATCACCCTTTGAGAATCTATTGATTGAGCATCCAAGGTTGGTGATATTTCTTTCACAGCGCCCTCAAAAAAAAAACCAAAAAAAATTAACAAGTCCCAATCAAGCACCACAAAACTGCACGCAAGCCACGGCGTATACGCAATATTTGTTGTACTAATACAAACTTTGTTTTTGTCATATTTTTCGCAGCATGTCGGTGTATCATAGTATTAGGTCCAGCCAGGCGGGCACCGAAAGTTTTGTAAATCTTGATCTCGGGGCAGCGGAGTTGCCGCAGCCAAACGAACCGGAGCCGGAAATCGAAAGCGAACCGGAACTGGTTCAGGAGGTGCAGCAGCAACGTTCCCACAGCGCTCGCTACGATCGCCATGCGGCGGCGGAGCTGAAGCAGCAGACGCTGGCTCGTCAAAGCCAGAAGGTGAGTGATCACGATCATATACGATAGATACTCGATCTTCTCTAAAGATTAAATCAAATCAAATCAAATTTATATATCTTGGGGGATCACAAGGTATCCGATATCCGATAAACTAACAACAAATTGAAAATATCGATATTTTTGCCAAAATATCAATAATAGACAGTTCTCGATTGTTATTTTATTATAAGCGAGTTTATGTATATGTATGTTTGTTTATATGTTCTCTGGGGGGGGGGGTCACAAGGTATCCGATAGTCTCCACAAATTAAAAATATCGATATTTAATAAAATCGAAATTTTTTTACTATCGATATTTTTATTAGTATTAGTATTTTTTCCAAAACAACAATAATAATTAAGATTTTTCTCGACTTTTATTTCATTGTGAATGAGTATTGTGCGTCCTTTTTTTTGTATAAATCTGCATGTATTAATGTATTTAATTTTTTCGATATGTAGAGCAACAATAAGAAGCAGCAGCAGCAGCTGTGCCGCAGCGCCATCAAGCGCGCCAACAAGGTGCGCGACTTCCAGGCCAAGGGGCAGCGGCCGCGCCGCTCGGACATGCAGCACTGCAAGTTGATCAGCGGCGCCAACAACAACCGCAAATGCTGCTAGTTCTCCACCACCCCCCTCTAACACCCACTCGCGCTCTCGCTCAGTTAGCAGGCGGAGCGGTAAAAAACATATTCAAACAATCATGGCGAAAACGCGCGAAGGCAACGCGCATAATTTTAATTAGTATTTTAAATTGTAAAAAAAAAAAAAAAAACAAACAAGAAACAACAAAAAAATAAAAAAAGAATGCCGCAAAAATATCAAAAACTTTAATATTTAAACATAAAACTTTAACAATTAGTAATTGTGTAAAAACAAAAAACAAAAAAATGCTGTGTAAATGCGTAGTTTTTAAAGTTCACAGTTTCAATTTACCATGAAAAAAAAACAACTAAAATAATAACAAAAATTAAAAAAAAAATACCAAAAAATGCAATAAAATGTTTTCAAAATGAATATGCAAGAAATCGTAAAAAACCAACAAAAAATGACAAAAGTTTTCAAAAACTTAAAAAAAAAATTAAATAAAATATAAGAAATGTATAAAATATGCAACAAAAAAAAAAAACACATTTTATTAATGTAGCCTTAAACAAAATTTTAAACTAATTATTATTTATTTGTATTTAAACTATAAACACGCGATAAACGTTTAATTTAAGAATCGAGCAATTCGATAAACTTTGAATTTAGCTTAAAAAAAAAAAAAACAAAGTGAAACGCTAATGAATTTGTGTTTATTATTTGATGAAAAAGCAAATGATGTGTATGTATTTGTGTAACGTATGCTTAAATTTTATGTAAAATGTATTAAAATGGCACGAGATGATTATCTTAAATGTAACCGATTCTGTATGCCTGTTTATGTTGATAATGAGTATGTGAAAAGAGCGCAAGTATGAAAACAAAAAAATGTGAAAAAATTATATATATATAGAGAGAGAGAAAACCCAATAAAAATGATAATGCTACAAACTTACAAAACGCAATATTTTCTTAAATTAAATGCAAAAACTGTAATCAATCATAGATGCATATTTTGTGGCATAAATTGGGTCAGTGATTTATATTTTTATTTTTTGGTTTTGTGAGGAACGTCGTCACAGTGGCTGCGCTGCCCTTGCCACAACTATAGCTGTAAAACGGCTTCAGGGTCAGGCGGGGGGAGCGCCTTTCACAACTTGCCCCCAAAGTAGTTGTTTGGCGTGGGCCAAAGCAGAGCGTTTAATTAACTGCCATTTAAGTGCCCAACTAACTAATTAGTAATTTGTAGTTTAACGCAGACACGCTTGGCAAACGTCTGCTGCAATTTTGCAGGCTGCCACAAGTTACAGTTAGGTGCCGTTGACCTTGACGCAAAAGGTAATGGGTCAGCAGCAGCAGCAGCAATAGCAGTAACATCAGCAGCAGACACGCAACTTCATTCCTGTTGCGCTTCCGCCATGCACTTGAAGAAAAAATGCCTAGTCAAGGTACAAATTATATAAACTAAAATAAAAACTTAGTTTAAATCATAGCAAGAGTTAAAGTTTTAAAGCCAGCTACGCAATAAAGTATCAGAGCTTAAAATTTGTTTGTACTTTAAATTTTTTTTATACAAATTTCGAATTTTATAGCCTGCAAAAATGTTAGACTTTCACGACGTTTATATTTTCAAGATTATTTTTTGTTTATTTCATACTTTATTTAGAATATGTCTTAGAATCTTAGATTAAAAAGTTTAGGTTTTCAAGATTTTGTGTTTCATTTACATTTTTTTATTTTATTAATATTTGTATGGCCGATAAAAAATTTTGCTTCTCAAGATCTTTGTTTTTCATATATATTTTATATTATATTATTATATTTTATTTAGAATCTATCGTAAGAGCTAAGATTTACAAATTTGATGGCCGATAATAATTTTAGTTTTTCAAGACCTTTGTATTTTATTGAAAGTAGTTATAAGAAATAATGAGCTTACAAAAACAAAAATTGTATGCTTAAAGCATACAAATTTATTTAAACATTTAATTTTCCTATTTTGTCAGCCTTGCAGAGAGGTTAAGGTAAGTTATTTAAGAAAACTCAGCAAGGGTCTTTTCGCTGAGTGCATGAAATAACGGAGAATTGCAACGAAAGTAAAGCAGCAACTGGAGATAAAGCTGTTAGCTGGGCGGGCTGTGCTACCTACAGATAGCCAGATAGCCAGGTCGGCAGCTTCTTTCACAACACAATCTGTCCATGGTTTAATGGTGGTCGGCTTGGTGGCTTACTCTTTTCGCAGCGCTCAGCTCGGCTCAGCTTCTAAGCTCTGGAATGGCTAAAAACTCTATAAAGATTCGCGCTAGCCGCGCTTCGCTTCACACCTGCGCGCAACGCGAAGAGCACCTGACTTGGCCACTCGGAACTCGGCGAAACGGCAAAATACTCCTCTGTACGTTATTCGGAGTTCGGCACTCGAGTTAGGAGGGCTCTTATGTAACGTTGGGCAATCGCTGTGGCCCGGTCGCTGATTCTATTTGGCAAGTTGCACTTGAGTGATTTTTCGGGCTTCCAAAAAAAAAAAACGGAAAACCAACAATAGTTTTACAGACGTGCAACATGTAAAGCAACGGCAGATAGATAAATGGCATAAATGGTGTAGAAAACATCGGGCACAATAACTGCGGCAACAACAATAACAACAACACATAACAAAATCGCGCAATACCAAAAAAAAAAAAACAACAACAAACAGACAAGCATTAAAAATTCGGATTCGTCGGCTTTTCTTGGGCAGATTGAAAGTGAAAAATCCCCCTCCGAACCCCCCTCAAAACAGGCTGGCCACGCACACGAAGTGTTGATCACTTTGATCACGGCTCGTCAACTTTTATAGCCCTGCGTCACGAGGATTTGTTAAAGCACCCGAAAATGGGCCAAGTTTTTCCATGTCAGTTGGCCAAAGTGCGTGCCGCGTGAGGTTGTGCGTGTGTGTGTGTGTGTATATGTGTGTTGGCTATTACTTAAGCCATAAACATTTTGGCTAGCAAAGACGAATTAAAACTTGGAGCAGGTCAGTGTTTAGACAGCTGAAAAAGTGCAAAAAGCGAACAAAAATAGACAAGATAGAGAAACGAAAAAGAAAAGGTGAGTATGAAGGATATTGGAGCAATTTGCGATACATATAAGATTTATGTTTTATTAAATGATTTTCTTCATCAAAAGAATATTCTGCAATATGTAGAATAAATAAAATATATTTAAATTAGTTTATAGCCTCTCATTGTTGATCACTATGATACAAATTTGAATTGATTAAGAATGACATATAAATATATTTAAAAGGCAGAAGGAAGCATCCATCATAAAATTTTGTATTCCCATTCAAATGTCTATATTATATTATTTAAATTTTTTTCGAAATAATCATAAATAGATTTCTAGTTTATGATATATCATATGTAAACTAAAAATTGTTTCTAGTTTAATTATATCTTATAAAAAAAAATGTAAATGTACATCCCAGTTTTTTTTTTACACTGAAAATTATATTTCACCTAATCAATTAAAAGCTTGCTAGATTTTTTCTAGTCGGATATTCTCTCTAGCTAATAGCTCCCATTCTAAGTAATCTCTTTAAGAAGATCTGTGTAAATGCTCAAATTAACTCTGAGCTGCAGTCAATAAACCGCGTTGCAAAAAAAAAAAAAAAAAAATAAACTGTCAACTGCTTTCAAACGGTTCATGATAAACGCGTGCTTTGGCCATAACGTAAGTGTACCGTTAGCAGCGCTAACATTGTGGGTGAAACAAAACGCAAACGGCTCAAGGTCAGGCAACAACAATTAAATATAATTATAAGCCAACAAGGCAGAGGAGCAAAGCGTGGCCGCCGTTAAAGAACAACAATGTGAACATGAAAAACAAACAAATAAACTAAGAAAAAAAAAGAATAAAAAATAATGAAAGCCAAAAACCGAAACTACAAGCGGCCAAAAAAAAGCGCAGGCAATGGTATTGCATAACAGATGTAAAGCCAAACCAAAGCGAACCGAAACAACAACAACAACAAGCAGCTAAACTGAAGTTAGAGTAATTATAACAAGCAGGTACAGTTATTTGTGGGGCGCCGAACTTGAAATACCCTTAAAGAGAGACGTCAGACTTGCGATATCGTTTTATGCTTACCTATAGGTATCTTCTATATATTACAAAGTAATTTAATAAAAGCAAAAAAAGATGTTTATTATGTGTTAATTATAATGGCATTTTGTTAAAACTACTATATCATAAAAAAAACTTAAAAATTAATTTGTATATTAACAGCTTTTTGTTTTTAACAGATTACTTTATATTTATTTAAAAAAAATTAAAATTTAATTTTAAAAACTTTTATATCATATAGTATTTTTAATCTAATGTTATTTGGTTAAGATTACTATATCATATAAAAATTTTTAAAAATGTATTTTTGTATAAAAAATTTATAGCTTATCAGATTACTTTATAACATGTATATTTATATAAACTTTATAGCTTCTTTAATGAGTTGCACGATGCGTGACAAAATTATAGTACCCTTTGCAAGGGTGTTCAGCAACTACAACAATTAAGCAAACGGCGTGCGTTTTTACAGCTAAGCGTAAGACCCAGCCAAGCATTTGTCGGGGCGTTTGGCAAGGTGAAGTGCGGGGGAGGGGCTGGCGATGGGCCAGCGCGCAGTTGAAATTGCGGTGATTCATTAAAATGTAATTTAAGTCCAAGTGCCGTGGTTAAAAAAGGCAACAAGAAGGGTTCTACATAATTATAAGTTTAATTTTAGTTATAATCAAATAATTAAAACAGCATGGAGGCTGACAGTTTGAATTTTATGCCTTTGACCTTAAAGTCCGACAAGCAGCTTTGTCAGCCATTGTTCTAGGCGACATTGATGTCGTCTTCAACAGACTTGTTGTTGTTGTTGTTGTTGCTGCTGCTGTTCTTGTTGATGTTTATGTTTCTCGCATATTGACCATAATTAATTTATGAACCACAAACTTCCTTCCTGCCGCCACGCATTTGGTGTAACTGATGCATCCAGGCTGAACAACAACACTTGACTGGCCACTAACAAGGTTACGTCAACCTGTTGTTGTTGTTGTTGTTGCCTTCAGCCTTCAGTTAATGTTTAATATCGAATCTATATCTTTGCAGTTGTCAGTTGCGTACGAGACATGATGCTGTGCAGATTTGCAGTCCATTTGCCGCTGCTGTTCTTGCTGTTGCTGCAGGTAAGCAGAATCTCAGAACTCAGAACTTGCCTTTCACTTGGCCCCAGCAAGTTCGTTGCCTAAGTCTTTTGTTTGCGTACCTCTTGGCAAAAAAAAAAAAAAAACTAATCTATTTAACAGTTAAATCGCATTCTAAGAATGCACTTCCTGATTATGCTAAACAAGCTGCCAGCGGGCACATGAACCGTAACCAATCGTTGGCCAATCGCCCGTCTAACGGATATGCGCTGCCATATTGCGTAGCTTCCCAGAGCGGCGCCGGCGATTGATTGTGAGTTCACGGGCGGGATGGGAGGCAGGGGGTAAAATGATGTTGTCTTGCTGCCATTTCTTAATGCCATCAATGACGCAGCGGTTTTTATGCAGCGCCAAACGAAAGACTTAAGACACAAACCTGACCAAGCACGCTCCAACTCTTTGCAGCAATCCCCGCCGAGCGTCAGCATTGAGCTGAGCACCGACTATGCCATAGTGAGCAAAGCAGCTGTGGCCACAACCACTGCACCACCACCACCACCAGCACCCGCAGCAGCAGCCTCCTCCGTGCGCAGCTTCAAGGCTCGCATTCAGACGACCACGCCTCGCATTGGCGGCGGCAAGCGACAGGCGCGTCCGCTGGCTGCCAGCGCGGCGGATGAGCCGCAGCAGCAGCTGGTGGCTCTGTCCGCCAAATCGTACATCTCGGGCCCCACCACCCAACCACCCGCCAAGCTGGCCAAGCGCGCCGGGCTGCCCGCCCAAAAGAAGTTCCCGAAGGATGTGCGCAATCGCAGCAGCGTTGCCGTCGAACGGAATCGATTGCAGCACGAGGTGGTGAGTGGATGAGAATCAGTTGAACTAACATTACCATTAACAAATTATTTGCATCCCAGCCCGATCATGTGCCCGACTCGTCGGGCTATGTACCGCAGCGCGTCGGGCATCCGGTGCACCTGGAGTACGGTTCCACGGGCGTGGATTCGAGTGGTGCGCCCACGGGCAGCGCTGCCTATCACGCTGCCCCATACGAGGCGAACAAGTGGCACGAGGAGTACTGGGAGCAGGACTACTCCGGACATCAGTACACGCACAACAGCACCAGGGTGCAGCGTAAGCCCTACTTGCTTTCTTTTTATTTTATTTCTGCTTATTTCTGTTACCCTTGCAGACATTGAGGCCGAGTGCCAGGACGATTATATGAAAATACGCATTGGCTTCAATGGCTCGTTTAGCGGCCTACTTTATTCCGCTGGCTACGCCTACGATCCCGATTGCATGTACATCAATGGCTCGGGCAGGGATTACTACGAGTTCTACATTCAATTAAATCGCTGTGGCACCCTGGGCAAGAATTCCCTGCAGGAGGAGAATCGAAAGAATCCCACGGTGCGTATGCGTTATATTTGTCATTTAATATATATAAATATAATGTACATATAAATGCAATATATTCTCTTCTTACATAGAACTTTATGTGGAACACGGTTACTGTGCAGTACAATCCACTGATTGAGGAGGAATACGATGAACATTTCAAGGTCACCTGCGAGTACGGCTACGATTTCTGGAAGACTGTCACCTTTCCCTTTTTGGACGTAGAGTAAGCATTCGTTTTTATACTTGTTCACAACGTGAGCATTCTCGTCCTGGAATCAAATTTTTTGTCAAAAATCATGCCAAAATTGAGAAAAATTTGGACACGTAAAGTTCTTGGATCCATAGTTCCCACATTTCAAACTACCACAATTTTGTCAAAAGTGAACCGATTTTCACGCTTGATAGCACTTTTTGATTTTTGAAAAAAAAAATTTTTCAAAATCTAGAATTGCGAGTTTACATTTTTAATCGATTGTATTTGCCATAATTAGCATAAAAAAACCACATATGTGGCGATTCTGAGAGAGTCAAATTTTTGGTCAAAAATCATGCCAAAATTGACAAAAATTTTGACATGTAAAGCTCTTGGATCCGTAGTTCCCAAACTTCAAACTACCATAACTTTGTCAAAAGTGAACCGATTTTCTCGTTTGAGGGCATTTTGATGATGATTTGTCCTTTAGATTGATTTTACATTTAAAATATTTGAATTTTTGAAATAAAATTTTTTTGAACATTTTGGTCAAAATATCATAAGGGGGGACCCTTATGATTTTTGGAAAAAATTTTTTTTTCAAAATTTAGATTGCGAGTTTACATTTTTAATCGATTGTATTTGCCATAATTAGCATAAAAAACAACATTTGTGGCGATTCTGAGAGAGTCAAATTTTTGGTCAAAAATCATGCCAAAATTGACAAAAATTTTGACATGTAAAGCTCTT
>SCDY01001460.1:0-28517 GCA_004143825.1 Drosophila micromelanica
GAACAAAAAGACCACCCTTTTGAAAATCGGTTGAATTTTGGCAAAGTTACAGCTAGGGAAAGTTGAGACCTATCATTATATGGGAACACTAGGGTATATATTTGAAAATTTTTGACATGAATTTGGACCAAAAATTTTATTTTTAAACTTAAATGTAGAATTCATTACGATACCGAACCATGAACAAAAAGACCACCCTCATTAAAATCGGTTGAGTTTTGGCAAAGTTACAGCTAGGGAAAGTTGAGACCTATCCTTATATGGGAACACTAGGGTATATATTCAACAATTTTTGACATGAATTTGGACCAAAAAATTTATTTTTAAACTTAAATGTAGAATTCATTTAGATACCGAGCCATGAACAAAAAGACTACCCTCATCAAAATCGGTTGAGTTTTGGCAAAGTTACGACTTGGTAAAGTTGAGACCTATCCTTATATGGGAACACTAGGGTATATATTCGAAAATTTTTTACATGAATTTGGACCAAAAAATTTATTTTTAATCTTAAATGTAGAATTCATCTAGATACCGAACCATGAACAAAAAGACCACCCTCATCAAAATCGGTTGAGTTTTGGCAAAGTTACGACTGGGTGAAGTTGAGACCTATCCTTATATGGGAACACTAGGGTATATATTCGAAAATTTTAAACATGAATTTGGACCAAAAATTTTATTTTTAAACTTAAATGTAGAATTCATTTAGATACCGAACCATGAACAAAAAGACCACCCCTTTGAAAATCGGTTGAATTTTGGCAAAGTTACAGCTAAGGAAAGTTGAGACCTATCATTATATGGGAACACTAGGGTATATATTCGAAAATTTTTTACATGAATTTGGACCAACAAATTTATTTTTTAACTTTAATGTAGAATTCATTTAAATACCGAACCATGAACAAAAAGACCACTCTCATCAAAATCGGTTGAGTTTTGGCAAAGTTACGACTGGGTAAAGTTGAGACCTATCTTTATATGGGAACACTAGGGTTTTCGAAAATTTTTTACATGAATTTGGACCAACAAATTTATTTTTAAACTTAAATGTAGAATTCATTTAAATACCGAACCATGAACAAAAAGACCACCCTTATCAAAATCGGTTGAGTTTTGGCAAAGTTACGACTGGGTAAAGTTGAGACTAAGACAATATAAATACTTTATATATTGTTTATATTGTCTTTGGTTGAGACCTATCCTTATATGGGAACACTAGAATATATATTCGAAAATTTTTTGACATAAATTTGGACCAAAAATTGTATTTTCAAACTTAAATGTAGAATTCATCTATGAACAGGACCAACAGTTTTATTTTTAAACATAAATGTAAAATTCATCTAGATACCGAACCATGAGCAAAAAGACCACCCTCATCAAAATCGGGAGATCCCGACTAGATCAATATTACTTGTTATAATATACAAATACGATTTTACCCCATCGATCTTAGGCAGGACAAACACATTACATTTCATTATTCAATTGTGTAGTCGAGTTATTAATGAGCCAATATTTTACTTATACGTACAGAAAACCCTTTTTAACAATGCCGACAACACACTGAATCCCAAATGTCGTATTAACTTAACGCAATGGGATGATAACAAAATACACAAACGGCACTTATGAGTTATCGCAATTCAATGCCTGATGCGGCCTCAGCTTTACTCCTGGCGTCTATTTTTATGGCCTGCTCTACGTCATCGGACTATTTATACTCAATTGTACCTTGTACTAAATGGCAGCTGGCAACAAGGTTTACATTTCCGTTGACCTATCACATTTTTCGCAACACAAATTACATTAAAAAAAAAAGAACAAAAAATACTCATAAATAAATAATTATGTGCTTGAAACTATTGGAAATTGTAGCCGCAGCAATTTTATAAGAAATTTTTTGTTCGTTGGCATTGATTACAAGTTTTTTTGTGGGTGTGCACGGGCGTGTGCCTGGGTCCAGTCAAAAGGCGTAAAATATATATATATATATATAAATAAAAAATAAATAAAGTATAAAAAAAAGTTCAAAAATCAATCAACGTGCGAAAAAGGCAATTTGTGGCTGCCGACAAAAGAGAGAGAGTAGGGGCAACAACAAAACCAGCAAGTACCTGAAAATTCTATTATGAGCAAAGTTCCGAGGCTTTCAGCGCACTATGGAGCGTGTTAAAACTCTTTATGGGTTGTTTTTACAGTTGCCAATCTGTCACTCTAAAAAAATTACCCACAAATATGTTAAACATAAATGTATAAAGATACAAAAACAACATTTTCGTTAAGGTATCAACTTTAAATTAACTTTAAGCAAAAAAAAAAACAAAAAAGAGCCTACAAAAAACACAAGTAATAAATTGACTCTTTGGTTCTTTTAATAGGGTCAGAAAATTCGGGGAGTATTTTTAATAATTTTATACATTTTTCTCTTTTTAAAATAAAAATAAGTTAAATAATTTTTTATACAATATAAATTTTTAAAAAAATATTTTGTAGTTTTTTGCTTAAAAAGGGCTTTACAGATAAAATAAATATGTAAATATATAATGAATAATAAATAATAGTAATAGAAATAATATTCACCACAAAAATCAAGCATTTTTCCATAGTGCAGCAGCTACAAAAAGATAAAGGTATTCAGTGTGTTTATTGAACGCGTGTGTGTGTAGTGTGTTTGTGTGTGTGTGTGTATGCGTATGTAGCACCTTGGCGAACTGACAGCTTTTTGGTAAACGCCAAACGTAGCATGAAACATGAGTTTATAACAGAAAGGAAGCAGAAAAGAAGAAAAAAATCAAAATACAATATTAAAGTATATTTTACTTTCGACATTGAATTCTTCAGCGTGGCTGTGCTCAATGACGCATTTAATAGCTTTGCTTTTGCCAGTTTATTGTGTTGTGCATGCCTTTCAAAATACTGACAAATTTCTTATTGTGACTGAGAAAAAAATAAATAAACGTCGCGCAAATTAGCCCAGAAAGATTTTCTATTTTCTGTGGATAGAACCTAAATAATGATTCAACAGTCGAATGTTTAATTATCGAGACACGCATGGACGAGGCTCGAGACTTTGCAACTTTATCAATTACGTGGGAAGTTTCGAAGGGAAATGTTCAGTTACGGATACGCCTACAGAGTGTCGGAGTCAATGTTGCAGTTCAGATTTTTGTCTTCTTTTTTTTTTGGGTTGCTTGCCACACGGCCGCCCAGCGAAGCGGATATCCTTTTGAATTCGAAATCAAACCGAATCAAACCGAATCAGGCCAAGCCAAGTGGAACTGAAGGATACTGCGGCTGCCTGCCTGGCTGACTGACTGACTGACATACGGACAGACTGACTTACTGGCTGCCTTTGCTCGCTGTGCATATCGCTCACTTTTTCGGCTGACAGACTTATTGCAATGACTGTGCCGGTTCCTGAATTGTGCATGCAATAAACGCTGCCAGAACACTTGATGGCCACGATTTATGCAAATTTTATGCGAGCTATTAAAGCGCTGTGGTCCACAAATACAAATTTCATTATACATATATACATACTGAAATAATCTACATTTTATGACAAGCGTCAGTGACTGGGCAAATGGTTACAAGAAAGCACGCTCCCACCTTATTGCTACCATAAATTTACAATATTTAAGTGTTTGCATAACATTTTGCCGTGTACTTTTACACTTGCACTTAATTAACATGTAAGCCGCAACCAATTAACTAATTTGCCAAATTATGTTACATAAAATTTGAATTTTGAATTTTCGATATATGCACAATTTACGAGGTACTCGATCTATGTTAAATTTGAACAGGTCACTGTAAAGTGCTAAAAATAGAACTGGCAAGTTTAAACTGAGAGAATTTTGATCGCTGTTAAGTTTTTAACAGAGGTTTGGTCTGCCGTTTAGTTAAATTATTTCAAATTAACAGTTTTAAATTTAAAAATATGCGTTTTGAAGTGTGGAAATATTTTAATTCCAATGGAAATTCTGGTTTTAATAAAAGTAATTCAGAAGCTATAATTAGTACTTCGTCAGCTTTGATTATTATCGAATTTATAATAAGAAATACTGCTAAAGTAAAATGTTTTTAACATTTAGTTTAAGCTCAGCTAAGCAGTTGCGAAAAGTGTGTCCACACCAAACAAATTTTAAACTGTAATAATAATTAAAGGAACTGCCATAACAAACAATTCGCAATGCGCGCTGCTAAAAATATTATTTACTTTTGCCATATTATTAATATATCGCATTTGGTGCAAAAGAAGGGTCGATAATCAAGGAAGGACACACAGTTGAGACCTTGTAAAATTGCTGAATTGCAAAACAGGGTTGTACTTCTAAAAATAGCATTTAATGCATGTATAATGGAGAAAAAAAATTCTTCGCGTACACGCACACACACACACACTTACACAGGTATGTAAATCGCAGCGCTTTAAATTAATGAGAGAGAAAACAAAGGAGATAAAGGTATGAGAAAACTTTCACTTCTCATCTTCGTTTCCGCATCCCACTTCAATCTATTTCCTCAAAGAGCAGAAGGTCCGGGTATGTACACACTTCAAATTTGTATTTCATGTTGCCACAATATCAGGCGAACTTAATTATTGCTGCCCCAAGAGTGGGTGCATCTACAAAAACAAAGTGAATGTGCAGACTTAATACTCTTCTATACATAGGACAAATATCGTATACTAAGGAACTAGCGGAAATTAAAATAATTAATTAATCATGAATCAGCATTTTTGGTTTTTTATTATTATTTGCTTATGGTAATATTTAGCTTGTTAAATTATAGTGGATTATTAAATCAATAAGTATTTTACTAGGCATCTTGATTCTTAAAAAAACATATATTTTTGTTTGCCTAAAATATTTCACAGTTTGTTATAAAACAAGGGTAATAAAAAACCCCCCACTGTGTGCACATACTGCAAGCGAATTCATATAATGCATTCATTATGAACAGACAGCAGGAACGTGGAGTACGTTGACTGGGGATTTGTACCGAGGGGGGAGGGGGAATTATGCGGGAGTTATGCAAATGATTGACGCAGCCCAGAAGTGGTTAAACTTTTATGATTACACGAGTGCTCTGTGGATTTGTGAAATTAACTGCAAATGTCTGGCTTATATAGTATGAAGCACATATTCATATAGTTCCGTACAGACTTGTCAGACCGAGTTGAGAGACAAGAACATCCCACAACAACAACGACGACAACAAAATAGCTGTCAGAAGTTGCACGTTTGCGGTTTGCATCTTCGAAGTTAAATTCATACTTTATATGAGCCAAGTTTGTGTACGCCCCCAGTAGTGGCCACTGTTTTAGTTTTGGCTTATTTTCAATGGCCAAACTTAAAGGCGTGTAATACACGCTAATGGCCAAAGCGACGGACGCACAGACAGAAACCTTTAAAGACAAACGGGTCGAGTCGGGCAACCACATTGCTGCAGTCAAGTGGAATATCTTTACCCGGCTCGCTTAAAGTACCCTTACTCAAAGTATTTTTATTTTGTCAAAAAATATGTAGTGTATTGGCGAAGACATTTTTCATTTCATTTCAGATGAATTTTTGTTCTGCATTTTTAGCTATAGAATATATTTACACTCTCACTTTACACTCTCCATTAATCTTGCAATTTTAAATTGAAAAAAATGATGTGTAGCAAACTCCTTTAAAATCAAACAATAATAAATAAATAAACAATTAATTTAACAACAAATACATATTTTTCCAATTTTATTTCAAAAAGCAATGCAAGAGCATTTTTGCTTCGACACCCCGCAGATTTAAACAGCTTTCTTGTTTTGGTTCTAAGTTGTTGTTCTTGCGTTTTCCCCCCTTTTTTTTGTTTTTCCTTCCACGCGCTTGTTTACACAAAATTGTGTTAAACGTGCGAAAAACAAGTAATTTGCCATTACTTAGACGAAGCATCTTCTGTTTCAGTTTGAGCTTTGGAGCTCTTATACAATTTACCTTGGTTGCGATTTTTGGAGCCTTTGTCTCGCTGTGTTCCATATATATATATATACATATATATTTATATAGCCCTTACTTAGTTATAATGAGGAAACTTTTCGCTAAATTTAGCAGAGTCTGCTGCAAGGGAACCCTTTTTGTTTCTGTTGAGCTCTATATATAAAAGAAAACATGTTTTTTTTTCTTTCTCGATGACCATAGCTTAATTGAGAATTTTCACTTATCTTATGCGCTGTGCAGCAATTTTCTAAGGATGTAAACATATTTTCCAAATCATTTCAAGTGCGCACTTGTCCGTGAAAAATGTCTTGTGCAACAATTTGGGCTGCTAATGAAGCCCAAGTGGAAACAATTTTTTGTTGAGGCAGCAATTTGGTTAACTTGAACTCTGACCTTTATCGAAGAAAAAACGAAAAGGGTTTAAGCTCAGCCTATTAATTAGACGATATGGGCACGCACTTGTCGCAGGATTTAACAGGAGAATTTTATAACATAGCATATAAATAAACAGATTCCGCGTCGTTAAAAACTCAGCAACACCCTACAGTCATTTGGACGTGCAATTAAATTGCTGCCCCCAGGGTCTTTGTATAGTTTATGTTATGCTTATGGCCATAAAATTTTGCATTTTCGGTAAGCATAAATCTTAACGCTGTCGTCAACATCGACGACACAAAACGGCACATTTCGAGTATATAAATTAAATATAATTTTTTTGTGTTTCATTTTTTTTTTCTACATGACCGAAAACAAAACGTGGCAGGCAAAACCCAAAAAGGGCATTCACAAAATGTGCCACAAAGCCTTTAAGCCCACAAACAACAAGCCTTTAAATTGTTTTAAGTCTTTTTAACGAAGTGTGTATACTCTTAAGCTTCGGTAAAATCTTGACAGGATTAATCACATATATATAGTACAACAATTTCTTGCTAAATAAAAAACCGAGAAATAAATAGAAATACAAAGTTAAAGACCAATTTACAGATGAAGAAGAAAACCTATAGGAAAATATATATTGAAGAAAGGGTAGAAGCTAGAAATAAATATTTTCAAAAAAATTCGAATAATAGCGAATAATGCAAATATAATAATAATTACCCAATCATTTCATTAACTAATAACTAATAATATTAATATAAAATTTAAATTTATAATACATCGAATTTAAAGAGTGTTAGATATAATTAAAAACTAAAATAAATACACAAATGCATAATAAAATAAATAAAAAATATTATTGACAAAAAAAAATAAAATAAAAATTATTTTTTTTATTAACGTACAAACCAAAAGTAATAATGTTTATCTCTATATTAAAAACTATTTATATGCATAACATAATATGCTTGTGTTTAAGATTACTTGGTAATGTCTAAAAGTGTTATAAGAACAAAAGCAATTACCCCAGCCCAATATCGTGATAATCGCTATTATTATTATTAATATATTATATACGCAATTTCCCTTCGAGCTTCATTAGCAACCAAATGGTATCAATTTTTGTCAAGGTATCAGCATCAAGGCTCAAAGGACGTGCAGGCATTTGTGAGCTATAAGGCCAAACGAGCTTTTGGATTGAGGCGGAAGTGAGACAGGACGAGGCGAGGCAAGGCGTGGCCCAAAGGAGGCTGCTCAAGTGGTTGAGGCCACGTCGCGACGTGGCATTAGAATGGCAACTGACACGGCCACTTACGCACGTCGCAGTCAGCTGAGCAATTCGGGTGGAGGCTTATAAAAAATTAAAATATTTACGCCACATTAAATGCAAAGGGCGACCATTGGCAACAGAAATATGATTTTGTGCGCCACGACACGCACACACGAGCACCACTTTATGGCCGGCACATAGCGTTACCTTATGTTTCCCAACGGGGTACAACACGGCGTATGCGCAACTAATATCTGCAATATTTAAACCGGGTTAAACAATTTAGCACGTGCCTTTATTTGATATGATCCACACTATAATTCCACAGCATCTGCATAACAAATGGCGACCGACTCTGCGGCATGCTCACACGCATTGTAAGCTGATAGTCTCCGGCGGGATGAAAGGGCGGCATTAGGTTGCCCGACACCACATACTTCAAATAGTACACACCCGGCCTGATGGGGCAACTGAAGTAGCTGTGATTCACCACCAGCTGCCGATAGATGTTGCCAAACACCTTGTTGGTCATCGGACTGCGCAGAAATTGACAGCCGCGCAATTTGCTGATTTTGTACATAAAACGCTTTGTTTTCTGCACGCGCACCGTGATGGATATTTGAAAGTCGGACACCAGCCTTAGGACCCGAAAACTATAGAGACTCTCCGAATTGGGCACTCGTTCAAAGTATTCCACAAAATCGTGGTCACAACTGATGTTTAGCGATTTCAAAGTTACACGTAGTTTGCCACGTTGAAGCACCTGTTACAAAAGTAAGTTAAAGTTTTCTAACTTGAAGTTTTCTAACTCCTGATATTACCTCTTCCTTGGCCAAACCTATTAGGGGCCACAGGCTCAGATATAGCAAAAAATAACGCACACTTTCTGAACTGTTCATGTTGATTGCCCATTTAGTACTTATGACATTCATTTGTCATATTTCATTTAATTGGCGTATTTTTTAACGCTATTAAAACGCACTTACGCATAAAAATATGCACACATGCGTAAAAAAATAACTTAATTTTTATCTTAATTAATGGCCATATAATTGTCGACTCATTATTTAAGTTCTTTTAGACAGTTTTTAAGGCCAACAATTCCATGGAAAATTTTTAACAAAAATAATTAGGCAATTACAATAAAAATGTAATTGTGTAAAACACATCTTAATATTCAATTTCAATGGAATTTGAAATACTGTTAATCAGTAAACATTTATTTATCTGACAAATATTGTCAAAAAATGTTATCTAAATAAATAATCATGGGAAATATAAATAAAATAAATAAAAACGAAGTTTAATTTTACAGATTACACAAGTGTTTATTAAAGTACATATTATTAAGCTTATTTTATTTTTTAGAAATGCTATAAATGGAAATAATTTCTAGTACAAAAGGTGACTTGTTTTTTGTGGGATTCACGCGTACGCTTATGCGATACTTTCCCAAAGGATGTGGAAAGGACATGATATCAGAACCGAATTTATAATTAATGTAAAAACTGCCCGGTTTTACTGGACATTTAAAGTAGGAATTGTTAACCACAACATTGTTGTAAATACGGGAAAAGACTTTGTTTATACTCGGATTGTTTAGAAAGCGACAGGCGTTCTTATATTCCAACTGGAATAAAGTACGTTGTGTCTTTTGGAGTTTTACATTGATGTCGAGCAGAAAACTGTCCACCTGTTGGGTTAGATTTAAGCGGTACATTTGGGAATAGCCAGGCACTGGTTTACAATCGTTGACATAATTATGATCACAATTTAATATAACCGATTCTATGTTCAATTTCAGGCTATTTTTAGTGAATATCTTTAAAAGAAAATGAAAGTTGTTTAGGAATAGAATTAGAAACTTTATATTTCATGTAGATACCTCGTTTTTGGACGCAGCTTGAAAAGAAAGCCAATGGCCAAAAAATAACAACAAATATATTTTCGTTGTGCTCATCGCGTTGACCGGCAGATAAATGACAAATGGCGATTGAGTTAATCACTTCATTGTTTGACCATTAAATCGCAATTGCAAATTATATCATTAGTTAATTTTCTTTGTACATTTAATACTGAAAAGCTTTTTTACTTTGCAGTGTACGATAGTATGATATTTATATAAAAAATATAATATTCTCTAATATATTTTATTTAACATTAAAGAATATGCATTTGAAAAGAAAGTCAAAAAGCAATTACCAAATTAAAACCAGTTACCTTTCCTTTTCAAATTCGCTTCAAATAACCGTGTCAAGTTTCATTGAACCCGCTTTCCCTCGCACACTTAACACAGCAAACAATAAAGCTAATGCATATATGTTTATAAAATGAAGAAGTATATCAAACAAAAGCGAAATGAAAATTAATTTTTTTTTATTTTGGCGATTTTTGCATAGCTCTTCTAATCGAGTTTTCTATTTTTTTTTTTTTTTTTTTGTTGGTGGCATCGATTCCACTTTGAAATAGAATTCAAATAAAAATCTGTGAGTATCGATTTGTTTTATGCACATGCATTGAAATTTGGTTCGCCTGTCACCAGAGCGAATGTAAATGGGGTGAAGTACAAACAAAAGTGCTTTTTGGTTCTGTTTGCAATTCTAGATAAATAGTCGCAAGCACAATCAAATTCATGTTGATGCAATGACATTTGCTGAATTAATTTGAAAATTATTATTTTTGGTCAAAATTAATGTGAACATTTTATATAAATATTGTCCATTTTAAAAAACATTGTCAAAAAACTAAACTGATTTTAAAATAAATATTATATTTTTTTTTCAGTAATTTAATTAAGCAAATAAAATATATAAAATAAAAATAAAATAAAATGATGATAAATGGTTGCCCATTGATAGAAATAAAAGTGAACTCTCAACCTTGCAAAACATTCACCAACACATTTTATTTCTTATTTTTTTTTTTACAAAGTTAATTTAAATGTTTTAAATCCAAATATCTGCATGACTTCAATTTAACAATTGAAGCAGTAAACATTCAGTCAATAGGCTGTCAGAGACGCATTCATGCAAATATATGTTGATGCCGTTCAATTATTGCACTCCAACTGTTCAGTTAGTTAAAACTGGATTTCGGCTGGATTGTCCATCGGTTGAGGGTCATCGCTAAGGGTAACGCGTTCGAAAACCATATCAGCCAGGACATTTTACCATTTGCAGCTGGTAAATAATTGAAGACAAAAGTGCGCGATTATCGGGCCAAGGCGCGCCAAGTTCAAAAAAAAAATACAAAAAACCCGCCCACATACCACGTGTGCCTTATACTTATCCTGTTAGGGGAAGGTGGGGGTTGTCTTCGGACTCTCCCCCTCTTGGTTTTTGGCCTCCCCCTTTATGCATGTCAAGTAAAAATCAATACATCGATTTGCCGGCGAGTGTCATAAATTATGTATATAAAAACTGAGGCGCTGCCCGGCCTGTTTGTGCAGTTAGCGAATGCAATTAACATTACTTTTGGTTCGCATTTAATTGCAATTAAATAAGAAGCAAAAACCGCTAAAAATATAATTAAACCTCTAAATGCCAAAAATTGAATACCCTTGCAGGCAAATGTGAACTGCTGTGAGATTGATAAGAAATAAATCTCTAAAATAAATAAAATTATCCTTGAAAGGCTACAACAATGTTATTTTCTTGCTACAAAATCTAACGGTGATTTGAAAAAGAGTTGGTTTGACATTTAATCGATAGTTCTAATTATATTGAATAAGACGGAAAAATATTATTTACTAAACCGTAGGTCACAGTTATGTCAAATGAGTATATACTTACTTTATTGAGTGACAGTATGTGAGATTTTATATAGATTAGATAAGTAACAAATAGTAATTGGATTTTGTCTACGGATCTCTTTGTTGTTGCCTTTTTGTCGAAGGTGGAAAAGGGCATAGAAATACCAACCACATTCTTACGTCATTATATTCTTGTTTATAATAAACAAAATATTAAAATATAAATATATAAAATATATAATAAAAAACTTATATATAAATCGTCGGTTAGCTCTTCTCATTTGTCACAAAATGGAAAAAAATAAAATTTTTCATAAAAAATTTATCAATTTTTGTCTAATTTAGCCCATGAACTAATATGTAGTATGAAATGTATAAAATTATAGAAAAATATTATATTTTTTGTTGAATTAATAGCTGGTGTACATGAACGAGCTGTTCTCAAGTTATTTTTGAAATCTTGAATTATCTGTCATAAAATAATGGACATAATAAAAACCTTAATCGTTGAAAAAATTCGATAAATTATGTTTGCTGTCAGCTACTAAAAGAAACGAAATGAACACAAAACATATTTATATATATAAAGATAAATACGAATGCGTCACACATTGCAGGTCAAAGTGACAAAACCCCCAGCAAGGACATAAAAATGCGACGCTTGCAGCAGCGGCATCTGCTGCTGTCAACTGACGACTAGGCGTATGCGCAATATATGTAATTATGATATTCACTTGGGGTGGGTCGGGTACTTGCGGGTCTCAGTCTAAGTGGTCACAGCTGGCTGTGTGCCAAAAAAAAAATGGAATACCAAACTTGACTCAATTAGTACACGAACGTTGAGCATTGGAGAATTCACTTACCTTTCGCCATCATCGTTGAAGGAGAAATCGCCTAGCAGCAGATCACGAAAGCGATAACGAGGCTGTAAAATGCGTGACATGTTGTTGTTGTTGCTTGAGTTGTTGTTATTGTTGTTGTTGGTACTTATGTTGTTGTTGATGTTTGTGGTCGTTATGGTTGGCACCCGCAGTTCAGTCACTGGCTCCTCGCCCCTCTCAGTTTCAGTTGCTGCTGTTTCTGTCACCAGCGCAGCTTGAAAATCACTAAAGTCCGTTACGTTAATTAAACACTCGTTGCCAGCTGGTGCAGCAGATTCATTCCGCCGCCAATCATCGGGCACTACGTCAAGCCGCTTCCTGCCGCGCCCCCCTGTCACGCCCAGCAGCTCATCCTCGCGCGCCGCACTTGTGCCCGTCAGCAGGTAGCCGCCGCCACTGGCCCGATTGGGCCGTGGCGAACGTAGGCGCGTCCACAGATTGGCGAATGTCTTGCACCAGGCTTACACCTTGGCGCCTGCGTGTGCCTTCCTTCCCCTCTGTTGCCCCTCTGTCGCCCGAGAACGAACTTTATATGCAATTCAACTTTCAATTGCACTTGATTATTTTATATTGACATATCACATTGCACGAGCAGCTTCGTTTTAACAATTGTTCGTGGGTCCTACAAAGAAAGCAATTTGAAAAGTTCCTGAATCAGATTAATATTCAAATATTATTCGACAGAGAAGTGTGGGCCAAGTAGTTTTCTTTATTCTCGGCCCTAGAGTTTAAATTTAAATTTACATAAATAATATATAAAATTGGCATATGGAATTAACTGCAGATAATTAAAAATATTTAAGTGCACTCTACATCTTTTAATCCCATCTTTATATAAGCTTTATGTGCTATACAGAACCAATTCCAATTTATCAGTATATATATACATATTTGTGTCTGTATTTTATTAAAATTGGCGTATTATAATATAATACTGCATATCCTGTAAGCCTTACATGACTTTATGAAAATCGCATAGAAGGGCGAATCTGAATGTTAATAATAATAGTGATAATTGTGATAATAAAAGCGAGCTATCAAATTATTAAATAAATAAGTAAATAATAAATAAATTTAAGTTTCACTCAAAAAGCTTTACCCAATAAAGCAATACGTATTATTGGATATAATATAACAATAAACATTATTAAAATGTATAATAAAAAACATAAAATACAGGAATTTATTTATTTGAACATTAGTTTCATTATTATTAAATAGCATAAGCTGTAACTTGCTTTAAAAAATAGCAACATTTCAAAAACTTTATTGAAAGGCAAACCCAATATAGTATCTTATTAATAAAGCATTTTTCTTGAAATTATAGCCTTGAAATTGAATGCTTTCCAAATTACCGCTTGAAAAGCACGCGAGTCTTGTTATATCTACTTTCGCCTGTTGCACACTTTGTGCACAATTTTATTAAGCCACGTTTTAAAACACGTTTAATGGGCGGAGTATACAAAATAATTTAAATATACAAACTTACTACCTTTTGCGATTATTCTGGCATTCGCGAATTTTCGTACAGGATATTCAAATTACGTGCTGAAATTCGCAATAATATATGCGCGGCACGCTAACGAGCGAGAATCACGCAAATGTCTCTAAGAAATAACCAAAAACAATAAATTCGTTTATTTTTATAACAAATCTTGACAATGGAAGGCAACAAACAGTTTATGGCAGACAAATCAACTTCAAATCAAGTTTTTTCATTCCAGATATAGAAACAAAAACTAAACAATAAAATAGACAAAACAAACTCTCATATGAATGGGAAAACCGACAGACTGACAGCCATAGAGAGTCTGACAGAGAGGAGTCCACTTCAATAATACTCGCGCCCTACGCCCCGCCCCGCCCCGCCCCCTTTGATTATTTGCTGTCTGCGTAATCAAATCATCTCTCAAAGCGTTGCTGAGAGGTCGTGCCAAACAAATTGCGCTGCCACTTGAAAACGTGTTTGCTTTTTCCCTCCCCACCCCCCAATCTGACCACTTGTTGTGAAAAATTTTAGCAATTACACACACCCACACACATACACACAGGCAGCATCTAGTGTCCCGGCCAGGTGTGCGTCCTGATCCTCCCGAAAATAAATTTGTTCGGCTCGCGTTTTGTGCGGCACATTAATTAGATTGGCGCCTTTCAGTACCAAAAATTTGCGTGTTTCCCGTTATTGCATTTGGCCATAAAATATTTGGGGCTTAAAGCGTTTTTAATTAGTTACAGCAAATTTGCGCTAAGCTGTACGCCTGTTGCGGCTGTGGCCCCCTCCCTCGATTCCTACCTACGACTCTCTTTGAAAATTACGCCTCGTTTTGTAATTAGCCAGCGGAGCAACAGACGGCTCTGGCAGCCACTTTCAAATTAGTTTTGCAATTATATTTATAGTTTGACGCGTGGCAAAAATTCTCAGCCAGATCTTTGGCATAATCCAATCTTTTGGCTCTCTGTGCGCGCACAAGCGAAAATTAATCGGCGACGCTTTCAACCCAAAAATCTTTTAATTTATCAATTTCATATCGCCCGCACACAGGCACACTTTCTTAGCTGATTTGTTAACAGCAAAGAGGTGTGTTCTGATAAATAATTTGGGTCAAAAATGTGGGCCAGCAATTTCTGTAGGCTAGTTTTAGTTTTTAGTTTTTAGTTTTTAAAAGAATGCCTAAAATTAATAAGCTGAAAAATTGTTTTAGTATTTCTTAAAAAAATTTTTTTAAAGAGAAGTTTTTGAAAAATTTAGAGAGAAGTTAGAGAAGTTGTTGAAAAATTTGTCCGATTTAATTTTAAATTATAAATTGAAACTTTCTATATTAGCTAATATATAGCTGGACTCCTTTCTCAATTTTGGCTTTCGTTAAAAGTAACTTTTTTATACAAAAAGTTATCTTTAATGTCATAAATTATGTGATATTATAAAAAAAGTTTTTTATGTTTAACATTGACATAGATTTTATCAATTTTTTTTCAATACATTTTCGGTAAACTAAATGCCAAAATTCATTTAATGAACGCAACATTTTGCACCAATTTTAATTAAATTTCGCTAATTGTGGAACAACTGAAGTCCGCCATTAATGGACGCAACACGCATTCATTTTCTAATCATTATTTATGATAAAAAAAAAATTAGCGAACAGACTGCAGACAAAAATATGAAAATATATGTATTTAGGCCATCATCTAATGCCTTAATTATGCGTTTTAACAGAAACATATTTTGATTTATAGACTGCACGCCAAAAGGACACTCGGCTCGGACAGAACCTGGACAGATAACAAATTATTATTGTATTTCATGCCGCGTTACCATTTCGACAACGTTGTAGAAACCTATCCATTGCCCGCATTGTATATTTAGGCCAATTTTGTGTGCTTAAGAGAAGTTTCGCGTGTTAAGCTCGGTTAATGGCGGAAGTGGAGAAAAAAAAAACTTTGCCTATGTTCATATTTCGTATATATTCATCAACAATAATTGCCTAGCTGAGTTTTTGTTTCGTGTCGTTGTTGTTGTTTGTTAAGCCTTTCCTTGGCGTATCCCTTTGGCCCCAGTCCTCATCTTCGTCTTCATCAACATCAACAGTTCATTGTGTGCATAAACGAGACGAAAAACCTGCGACTATATCTGCTCATAATCCCCTAATGTTATGCACTTACAGGGGGTATTGTCATTATATAAACTGGCGTGCAACACTTGATTAAATGTAATTTTAATAGGGCTTACAATCGATAAACGACAATGGACATGATAAAATAGTGTGGACAGTTTTTAATTTTTAAAAAGGGATTGCACAGTTTTATCTTGATTACTTCAAAAATCGATAAAATTTTGTATTATATAAACTTTTTTGAAGAATTTTTATACTTTTCATTTTTGCTAATTTGTTTAAATTAAAAAGCACTTCGGGTTTGCTTTTAAAACTGTATTTCCATCAAATTAAACGACTTTTTAGTTTTCACACTTTATTAGTTCATCACTTTTAAGCAACTCCTAAGACATGTTGGTAAGGGTATTCAATATTCATCACTTGGTTTCTGCAACCATTTCTGTTTTGTTTTACTTTCATAGAGGGCCCTGGGCTTTATTATTCTTTGTCTGACAATGTCCCGTGAGAAGGCTTCGGATGTGGCTGCTTTGTGTGCCTTTGAGCAGAATGTTGTTTGGTTAGATTATCCAAAGGCCTCCCAAGCCTCGAAGAGCAGACCGCAAAAGTCGCGGTGGCGCCACGCACGAAGCTGCTGCAGCTGCCCACGCTCTTCTTCTTGTTGCTGTTGTTGTTCTTGTTGCAGCTGCTGTTATTTTGGCGACTTGTCAAGCACTTGGAATATTTTATAAGAAAGACTTGACCCGCTTTATGCAACAACAACAGCAACAACAACAATGGCTAGCAAACTCGCGCCCACCGTCCTACACTTCCGCGAAAAGCCTCCCATTCTCCTCTCCTCGTTACATCATCATCCCTTTAGCTCCTGAGCTGTTCATCTCTTTCACCTGCTTTTCCCTCAGCGGCTGATGTTTCGCATTGTTGTTTTTTCTTTTTTTGTTCGTTTATTATTGTTGCCTTTTTTAAGCTTCTCATATCTACCTCTCTCTCTGACTCTCTGTCTGCTAACTGTTTTTTTTTTTGCCGCGTTTTTCCGGCTCTTAATTAAAATTAACATTTCATAAAGTGCCAGTTGGAAAAACGCGGCTTTTCAGAGTCAACAATATAAGGAAAAAGAATAATATTAAAAATAAATGAATAAATATTTTGGAATAATGCCGTTTACCGTCAAACATCACATTTTCCATCTCACTCTGTTTTAATTTTGCCGCCCGCCGCTGAATTTCAACTTTTGTGTCTGTCGCCAAAATTATTATCCCGATAAGCTTTAAATTATATTTAAATATTTATTTATTTGGCTTTTATTAGCCCAACTTTCTGTGTGTCTGTGTTTGTGTGTGTGTGTGGCATTTTGTAATTTTGGCCGGCCTAAAGGTCAAATAGTTTGACCTTTTTGTGTGTCAATTAAATTGACACATTAAATATGATAAAGGTTCCACAAATTGTGCGCAACAAATGGCAGAGTCCACAATTTTGTCTGTGTTGAAAGGATTGTTGAGATTAAAGTTATCTCCGGCTTACATTTTATTCAAACACAATAAATCACTTTGCAAGCACACGAAAAAGGAAACTAATTCCTCTCAGTGGTCAAGTCAACTCGTATATATCCTTTTTAAGCTGAATAAAAATTTAATGACCATTCTCTGTGCAGAAATTTGTTGGGCTCTCTGCAAGAGTTTCTACTAGGAAGTTATAAAGAAGTTTTGCATTGCATACTTTCCGGCGGCCATTAAAAAGAAAATGAATGAAAATAATAATTAGTGTAATTAATATGTGTTTTTTTTTTTGTATTTAAATCATATTATACGTTTTATGATTTGCTTAAATTTGCTTTAATTTATTTTAATTAAATAAATAGTTTTAATATTTGAATTTCGCAATAAGTGTAACATTGCTTACATTAAGGGACCCTAATTAATTTAATTTTAAATGAAAGAAATATTGCATTTCTGGCACTCGAATTTTAATTGGTTTTTGTTGGTTGGGTTCATTTTAAATACCAAAATTCATTACGTTTATGAAGTGTTCTCAACTGGCTCCAACTTTTGGTTAATCGATAAACTTTCATTTCCTTTAACGGCAAGTGCAGACAGCAATCAAATATTGTCGCCATCATCTGCATGCCAAATAAATGAGTTCGATTCCCAGAGGACAGCTTGGAAGGTCGACTATCGAAAACAAAAGTCAGCAGCAACAAAAACTTATTCTCTTGTATGTATTTTTTTTCGATTGCGATAATTGAATACATTATTCAGTAAGCCCAATGACCGGGAGGAAATCTTTTACCTTTTAAGACTCTTTAACACTTTGCTTCCAGAGATGTAAATGTTCCCGGCAAATATTTATGCGCATAGTCATCAAAACTTTTGACAACGCTTAACTTTTTGTCTGCTTGTTGTTGTTGTTTCTGCTGCTGCTGCATTTGCTGCATGGACACAAAACTTTTTTACGGTACGCTTAACATTAAATTTAGTAGTTTTTGGCATTGATAGCAAATGAGATGGAGATAAATACAGGAGAACAAAAACAAAAGCACGACACGACAAGACACGACACGCATAAACGATCAGATCACTCAGGCAGGCACTGTGTGTGTGCAGGCATTTTACGTGTGCTTTACTTTCTTGTTATTGCCAGCTCGCTTGCACATACACGAACACTAACGAGCCTCACACTCGAGCTCACTCACGTAGAAGGGGGGAGCGAGCACACGCGACGTATGTCAAAGAATGGACAACAAACAGTTTTGGGCGCAAAAGTCGCACACACACACACACACAAAAAAGTTTCAACAAATGCAAATACCGACAAAAACACACAGCACGTCGAAAGCGTATTCAATTGTTTGTACCTTAGCTTAGTTTATTTACCGCTAACATGTATTTATATTTTCTTTTCCTGAGCAGCGAACCGAACGCGCGCCAGGCTAAATTTGAACTGAGACAGGAGCGAAAGCAACGACAAGCGGCGTAGGTGAAGAATTGTCGTAAACGGTAAACTTGTTGTTTTTGTTGTTGCTGCTGCTGCGGTTGTTGTTGTGCTTATCAGAAACAGCTGCGCGCCAAACATTACACAGTTTGAGCGGCAAGCTTTGTTAAAAGCTTTACACTACTTGCCAAAATATTGGGCACAGTGAGTGCAAGTTAGGAGAATATTAAATAATATTTAAATTGTTTAATGTACTTTATAATTGAAATATAATAAATATATTTAAGGTTAATATCAATTATAAAATATAATATACAAAAATTAACTATAAACTATATGGCATTAATATTTTAGAATATTAGCAAATGCAACTTTCTTTCGGTTTTATTCTGTGTTTCACTAAGAACGACGAAACGATAGTAAAAGAAATTTATAACGGCATCAATTGTCCCGCAAGGTCATGAAGAAGCGCAAAGTAAAGCTTTGTGCAATGTTTCGTTTTATTTTGTGGTTTATCTTCGGCCAAAATATACGAACACAAGATCTGCACTATGAAAAGCTTTAACTGTATTTAAAGTTGTGCTAATAGACTTAGAGTTTACAGTGGGTCATAAACCCTATCTATCAGTAAAGGGGAGTATAGCTCGTTTTTACAGGCAAAAATTCATTGTAAACAAACTAATAAATAATTTATAAACTTTAATAAATAAATAAAAAATGTGATGTCAGCAATAATTTACATACCAATAAATTGCCAATAAATAAATGATTATTTATTTGTTTAACTCAAACAATATAAACCAAAATATTAGCAAAAACTAGAAAAAAAAAGCTACATTTTACCACACACAAAAACGGCTAAATTGGCAGCACTGGCATCAGCTATGCAATTGAAATTCAATGTCGAATTCAATTTTATATTGCACTTTTCGACTTGACTGTCAATCAATTTGCAACTCAATAAAAACAGGTAAAAATTTTAATAAAAAACTATATTCTAATTTATTAATGCAACAAAAATATAAAATATAAAAAAACCTTTGGATATTTATAATAATAACAATGTAGTTCTTGGCCCAGAATGTTGAGAAAACTAACGGTAGTTAATAGTTCTCAGTGGTGCGAACATAATTAACGCCCGACGGCATGGAGACCTTGTCGAAGCCCTTGGGGAACAGCTTGTGGGCATCCTCGTCTGTGACGCTCGGCAGGATCATGACCTTGGTGCCGGGCTACAGTAGCAACAAAAAGTGCACAGTCAGTTTGAAAAAATTCATCCGCATTAATTCCAAAAAAAAAAAAACAACACTCACAGTCCAATTGGCGGGCGTGGCGACCACCTTCAAGCGATCCGTCAGCTGCAGGGAGTCGATGGTGCGCAAAATCTCGCTATGAACAAAAGATAGGGTATTCAAATTAATTGAAATAAATACCAAAAAATTATGGAAATTTATACTCACTCAACATTGCGGCCCGTGGACATGGGATAGAACATGGAGAGGCGCACCTTGTGGTCGGGACTGATGATGAACAGGGCCCGGATTGTCTTGGCCACCTCGGGATCCTTCTTCTGCTCCTCGTCGAGCATGCCCAGCGAGACGGCCAGATCGCGCGTCGGATCGGCGATGATCGGATACGGAAACTCACCGGGAATATCCAGACAGTACGATTTGATGTCGTTCACCCAATCCACGTGCGAGCCCAAAGCATCCACGGAATGCGCCAGGCACTTGGTATTCCGCTTCTCAAACTCCGGCTGATGGACGGCAATGCGGCCCAGCTCTGTGGTGCAGACGGGCGTGAAATCGGCGGGATGGGAGAAGAGCACCACCCAGCTGGAATGTTAATTGATATTTTTATTATACATATATTATATATATATTATAAACTCACGAGTCGCCCTGCCATTCGTGAAAGTTGATGGGTCCCTTGGTGGTCTCCGCCTTGAAATTTGGAATAGTCTGTCCCAGACGCATTTTAATTTATTTTCTTTTTACTTGAAAGGAGAAAATCTGTGAAAGAACGCAAGCTGACTTGATTATTGGCTGATCACAAACTGAATGAAAACTCGACAGCGACGGCGGCTTTTATACGCTCCGAACTGGAGCGGAGCGAAAGAGAGAGCGTGCAAGAGAGAGAGCGAGGGAGAGACCGGTCAAACCTTATCTGGCATGTGAGTGTGTATTGATAGTGCAGCTATATAAGCTATATATGTAGGTCTATATTCAATATTCTTAACTCCATAAATAACAATATTTATATATTATACAATACTTATTTATTTATTCTATTCACACAAATCCACATGATTTAATTGGTTATTTTTTATACAAAAATATCAGTTTCAAGTTTATCGTTTGTAATTTCACTATTTGCTTATGAAAAAGCCAAATGTTCTCCAACTGTTGCCAAGCTGAGATAAAAACCCAAAACCAAATTTGCAAAGGATTTGAGCCACAAAACTTCAACTTCAACTAGCCGAAGCTCCACAACAGACTGAAGCAAAACAATAACAGAGAGTCCAAACAGAAAGAGCGCAAAAGCTTCTTTCATTGTATTAGTGCGTGCCATATAAAAGTCCAATACTAGCGCACATTTTGCGCTCACTTCTCATTCGGTATGCGATCTGTGTGAATTCGGGAGCGCAGAGAGCGGCGCTGTGTTTGCTTGTGTGTGTAAGTTTCATGCGTTTACCAACACAGACAAACGAATGCGCGAGCTGTGAGCTCACGTACGAAAGCAATCTGCTTGAAATATCGTAAACTTGAGAGTTTCGCAAAGAGAGCCGTTAACTGTATAAGTGTATTAGTGTAGCCCATATAAATAACCAATACTAACATAGAATTCCTCTCATTTGTTGCTCTCCAGCAAATACGTGTAGGCACATTCGTATTTAATTCATTTAAACTAATCGGAAGGTAAACAGATGCCTTTCAGCTGCCCAACAGTTAGGATCTAAGTAAAATAAATAGTTGAAAAACTCTTTTAAAATATATCTTCACTTAAAAAAATTTCGTTGAAAAGTGAAACATTTCGTTTTTCTCATTTTCATTTAGTAAAGTCTGTGCAAAGTGCAATTTTTTTGTAGTTTTTTGTTTTCTGATAGTACAACGCAATAACAAACGCTTGCCTTGAAATTCTCTGGTAATTTTCCTTTCAAATTCAAACAAGCTACAATCATATTTTGTATGCCTGACGTCTCTGAATTAATTGAAACAGCGTTGTTGACGATAAGAAATCTAGTTAGAGAACTTGAGGAATTGGTGGTACAAGGGGAATATACAACAAACTGACTCTGATATGCAATACAGGGTGTTTTTTTATATAATGATTTATTCTTAAGTCGATTCGGGATTTATCCCCAAGCTGCAGTTCCGAACGAGTACACGACTAAAACCGAGTGTTAATACACAAAACAATAACAGAGAGTCCAAAAGCGAAGAGCGCAATAACTTCTTCCATAGTATTAGTGCTTGCCATATAAAATTCCTTTACAAGCGCACTTTTCCGCTCATTTTTCATTCGCTATGCGACGCTTCTTTTGGTTGTGTGTGTAAGTTCCAAGCGTTTACCAACACAGACAAACGAATGCGCGAGCCTTCAGCTCACGTTTGGAAACAACCTGTTGAGCTGCTCGAAATGTCGTGAATTAGAGAGATTTACAAAGAGAGCAGCTAACTGTATAAGTGTATTAGTGTAGCCTACATAAATAACCAACACTAACAAATAATTCCTCTCATTCAATTCTCTCCAGCAAATATGTGTAGGAAAACTCGTATCGATTCGGCGGACAAACTGTAGAGTCAGATACTGTGAAGCAGTCATCCAGTAAAGATGACATTATTTCTCTAAAAGTATTTTGACTTATAACTTAAAATTAATGTGATTATGATGTTCTAGGCACTAGCCAACGTCAAATCTTTATAGTTTTCTTCTCCTTCAACATTTTACAAATCTAAAACGCAATAACACAAGGCTACTTAAAAATTCTCTGGTAATTTTCCATCGCATTTGTGATTAGTAACTGTGTTTGTCAAGAACAACAGACCCAGCTATATTTGTAAGCATATCGTTTATTTGTCATTGTCATAGCTGCAATAGGTAGCGCGGAATGGCGAAACGCTACGTGTAGATGCGCAATGCAGGGTGTTGAATAATTTAGAGTAATCATTACAAATAGTTGAAATGTATTACAATAAAAACACAAAATATAAATAATTATTAATTTAAATTCAATGCTTTTCGCGCCTTATCGATAATAATTTTACAATCGTTCGTGGCGAATGGCAAACCGTTGACAGTCTTATAACAGAGCGTCTAACTGAGTAGCACATAACAGCCACTCTGAGCAGTAACATAATTTGGCAACATTTGTGAAATCTGGTCACATTACACGCAATTCGAGGTAGAAATCTTAAACAAAAAAGTCATTTGTGTTTTTCAAGTGCACTGAACTTCCGCAAAGGTAACGAATTAAATGTTAAATACTCGCAGACAGTTAACCAAAATGGCATTAATAACAAATTCACAAGCAAACCAAACCCAAATCCCACATTTGCAATGCATTTTATTTGGCCATCAGCAAATTTTTCTGTATGCATGAGTGTGTGTGCGTGCGTGTGCTTGTGTGTGTGTGTGTGTGTGTGTGAACTGCGACTGGCTGCTGTTGCTGCTAGGGGAAAACAAAGAAAACTTCAAAAAAGAACGACGTAAAAACGCATTTGAAACGCATTTTGTTAACTGTTGGAAAAATAGCAGCGCGTGCTCTTTGGTAAAAAACAACGTAAAAAGTGTAAAAACTCGTTTGGTTATTGATTTTTTTATTGTAATATGCATTGCTGCATGTAGTTGTAGTTAAGTTGTTGTTGTTGTTGTGGCTGCTGCTGCAGCTGCTGTTATTGTTGTTGTTGTGCCTGCAGCTGCGCGTCGAAAACTGTAAACTGCAAACTGCTGTTATTGCTGCTGCCGTTGTTGCTATTGCTGTCTCACTTTCATTTTGTGCCCAAATGTTCTCAAGTGCTTTAATTGTTCCTGTGCTGTTATTTGATCTAAAAACTGTTGAGTGGGTGGGCGGGGGAGTAATTGGAGTAAGAAGCGGGCAACAAAAGTATATTCCATACACACACGCGCGCACACACACACACACACACACACAGTTACATGTTGGTGTATGTTGTTGTTATTTGCTGCTTTGCACCTGCATCTGGCTGCATTTGCATTACACTTAATTCCACGCTGTCCCGCTCACGCACACACACAGACATACAGTCAGCACACTTTCATTCGTGTTTCTTCTGTTCTTTGCTTTTAATTGCTTTTCTCAAAAATCTCTCTCAGCAAAGAACAACAGCAATAGCCCCAAAGAAAATATTAAGAGAAAAAAAAGAACAGTTAAAGCGAAGATGGATTTTGAGCATGCCGATAACGATAACGAGCATAATCCGAATTTATCCTCGGATAGCAGCAGCAGCAGCAGCCACATAACAGAAGCAGCAGCTGTTAATGAAATTGCAGCCAGCAGCAGCAGCTCAGCTGCAGTTCTGTTATTTAACATTGAGCCAGAGCAGCCAACAACAAACACAGAACAACAAGAACAAATTGAAGCTGAACATGAGCATTCTCCCACTCCTACTCTACAGCAAACACCACAGCCAACAGACGACGCACGTGTTGAGGCGGAGCAGCAGCAGCAGCAGCAGGAGCAGTTGATCGAGCCGCAGCAGCAGCAGCAGCAACAACAAGAACCACCGTTGTTGCAGCCAGAGATTATCGACGCGAACGCGATTGCCGACACAATTGACGCGGGCGCCATTGATAACGATAACGACGCCGTCGTGGAGCGCATTGACGATTACGACGACGAGGACGACGGTGGTGACGAAGGCGACGACGATCTCGACGCGGAGGAGGAGGTGGAGGAGGAGGAGGACGACGGCGACGACGAACACATTAACGAAGCTGTCGCCGCCGCCGACGCCGCCGCCGGTGCCGACGCAGCCAACGCTCCGCCAGACGCTGCCATAGCAGGAGTAGCTGCAGCAGACGCAGACGCATCAGCAGCAGCTGCAGCAGCATCATCATCAGCTGGTGCGCAGCAGCGTTTGCACTCTGTGGCCGTTTTACCAAGCTATTCCACTGCCGGTCAGCGTGGTGCACGTGCCCCACTGCCACCGCTACTGCGTGCGCCCCGCAGCAATCTCAACAGCAGCAGCAGCAGCAACAACAACAACAACAATAATAACAATAATAATAATAACAGCATCAATAACAACAGTTCGTCGAGCAGCTCGCGACGCACGCGTCACTTTTACAGCAACAACGGCAGCCACTTCAGCAACGACATGTTCGCCGGCGGCCACAAAAGCAACAGCCACAGCTCGCCACGGGCGGGCGGAGCAACCGGATCAGGATCGGGTGGAGCAACAACAACAGCAACCGGACGCAATTCAAATCAGGCGTCGTCGCATCAGGGCGTAGACCCGCTGCGCCTGCTCTACCCCAATGTGAACGAGAACGAGACGCCGCTGCCGCGCTGCTGGAGTCCACACGACAAGTGCCTCACGATCGGACTCTCGCACAACAATCTGCGTGTCACCTACAAAGGTGAGTGGGCAATAAATCCAATATATATCTCCAATGAAGCACAGGGCGGGCCTATAACTTAGTTTACACTTAGTTATCCTCATGTAAATATATATCTATATGTATTCACAGTGAAGAAACAAAGTTGGCATAAACCCCCATTTTCTGAGTTTTCGGGAAACCGCAAGATAATTTTACAAAACTGAGTTTGCCATTATTAATATGACTTAAAGTTAACAAAACATTTGAAAAAAAATGAATATATTAGGTCAAAATATGGGGTTTATAATCACTTTTCAATTATTAACTTTCGCTTAGCTAAAAAAACTTTTTGAATTCCTTGGTTTTCAACTGTTTAAAATACCCAGTTAAAAAGCTATCTTGATAAGAAATTTTCAATATTAGAAACTATCTAAATATAGGTAAATTACAATTAAAAAATTTATATCAATTATCTCGCCTGATCTATTTAAAAAGGAGTTAAGAAGATAAGGAAAACTGATTTCTTTTGTATAAAAGTTGGTATGAATTTATTTTCTTCCCTTCTTGCGTTCCTATCCACTTTTATATATCATAAAATTATATATTACAAACTTACATAGTACAAAATTAATTTAACATTACATACACATGTTAATAAGCTGTTAAGCTGTTTAATTGTTTTCAATTGTTGATTTTAAAGCTTGCGCACATTTCTTTGAAAACAAAAATGAGTCAGCAAGCGACAAAAAAAGTTATACATTTTTCATATACATATATCTACACCTTGTGTATATTATAATTTATCTATAAATGTATATATGGAGTGAGAGTTGACACTACATATGTTTTATGTTAATATCTGTAATGTGTCAGAGCAGTTAGGAGCATACAAATTGCCTAAAATAAGCTGATAAAGCTTATTGTGTGACAGCTTCCTCTCAGACAGCAACAACAACAAAGTCTCCCGCACAGCTGGCTCATGAGCTGCCATTTTAGGGCAACAGAGCAGCGCTGCTGCGTGCGAAGACCCCCTTTGGAAATGAGAGCTACAGTAGTTGTCTCGCTTGCACTGACCCAACTCTATGGGCTGTTGTTTTGTTTTTTGGCGCCCACTTCTCACACGCTTATTCGCGTGTTGGCCTCGCTTGTGTGAGTGATTGGCAAACAGCTGATTGGCTGCACACACGAGCATACGAGCATTGTTGTGGTGTGGCAACGTACAGTGCAATGCCCTTATGATGAACTAAAACAGAAAATAGAAATTACGCCGGGATTTTGTATTCGTTATTTTAAATAAAATGTGAGATAATTAAAGAGTACAGAAAGAGCGCAGCATCAAATAAATATAAATGTAATTGTTTGACTTTAACGAGTATTTACTGTATTTATGTATTTACATTTTTTGGTTGCTTGCAGGCATGGGTAAACAGCACAGCGAAGCAGCTGGTTCTGTGCGCACCGCATACCCGATACCCTCGTCCTGTGGCTTGTACTACTTTGAGGTGCGCATCATTTCCAAGGGGCGCAACGGTTACATGGGCATTGGACTGACCGCCCAGCAGTTTCGCATGAATCGCCTACCAGGTGTGTATTCTTTAAAATAATAATTGTTCGCCCAGTTTTTCAAATATATTTTATAAATAGGCGGGGACAAGCAATCGTATGGCTATCATGGCTACGACGGCAACTCGTTTAGCTCCTCGTGCAACGGGCAATCGTATGGCCCCACTTTTACCACCGGCGATGTCATTGGCTGCTGTGTGAACTTTGTGAACAACACTTGCTTCTACACCAAGAACGGCGTCGATTTGGGCATTGCATTTAGAGATTTGCCGGTGCGTTAAAAAACAATATAATCATTTCATTATACTTAGCTAATTATATTTTCTTCAATCTCAGACCAAACTCTATCCGACGGTGGGTCTGCAAACGGCCGGCGAAGAGGTGGACGCCAATTTCGGTCAAGAGCCTTTTAAATTTGATAAAATTGAGGAAATGATGCGAGAGATGCGCGCCAATTTATTGCGCAAAATCGACAAAAATGAACATCTATTGGGAACACCCGAAAATCTAATGAATAGGTGCGAACGTATATACAAAAAGTTAACAACTGTTTATGAAACTAACATAAATCTTTTACAGGCTGGTCTCCACTTATTTGGTGCACAGTGGTTATTGCAAGACAGCCGAGGCCTTCAATAGCTACACACAACAGCCCTTCGACGAGGACTTGGCCTCCATCAAGACACGTCAAAGTGCGTATGAACTCTTTATAAACTCTATGTTGTATTGTAAATTTAAAAATAACTTGTGCTTGCAGAGATAATCAAGCTCATACAGACGGGCAAAATGAGCCAGGCCATTGAGAATACGCTGCGCGCCTATCCGGGCCTCTTGGAGAACAATAAAAATCTTTGGTTTGCCCTAAAATGCCGTCAGTTCATAGAGATGATAAATGGCGCCGATATTGAGGTGGGTTTTGTAATCAATTTTCTTAAATTATTTTCAAAAAATTTTATACATTTACAGCACGCCAATAACAAAGTAACCGCCACCACACAGACCATGCCCACAAATCAAACCTCGGTCATACAGTCGACCAAGGCGTTCAAGCACAGCAAATCCGGCGGCAGCACCAACAACCAGCCACAAAACAACACTGCGAACTCAGCTGTGATAAAACCAGGCGATAAAACAGATCCCAAAATGTTTGTAAACCAATTGTAAATTCGTTTTCAATTCAAATTCATATTTAATTTTCCCCTCGATTGCAGCATGATTATTGATGACAACTCTAACAAGTGTCAGGAGCACGATTCAAATAGCATGGATGTGGAAATGGAGCCTTGCAACAGTCACTCCAATGGTGTGTTTTGATTTTACACATTTATACACTATTATTAAATGTTTAGAAGGAATTTGAAGTTAACTTTTAAGAAATATTTAGACGCGACCTTATCTAAATCAAACAAACATTAATGATTGAAAACAATTCGACAAACGATAAATAATTTATAATGTATGTGTATCTTTTTACCATAGCAGTTATTTATTTATTTATTTATTTATTTATATAAAAGTCGACAAATCGAGTGTCAACAGAAGTACAAAAGGTATTAAACGCTAAAAGCCTAACAGGATTAT
>SCDY01001461.1:0-28513 GCA_004143825.1 Drosophila micromelanica
TTGCGAATTAATTTTTTTTTTATTTTTCACTATCTTAATACTTATTTAGTGCCGAGAGTTTGTGTGTATGTGTTAAATGCTGGGTTCAGGGTATCTCCTAGTCGGGAGGTCCCGACGAGAGCAATATTACTTGTTCTATTTCAACAGATATGCAGACACCGACAATAGAATGTTGGAACAAAAGAAAAATTTTATATTTAAATGGCCTGTTTACATTTATTATTTTACTTAAAGAATATTTTATTTAAAACATAATTTTTTCCTGTGTAATGACAAATAGAAAGATTCAGGGTATCTCCTACTCGGGCGCTCCTAACAAGAACGCTTGAGCTATATGTTTCAATTTCAGTTTCGTATAATAACACCATTGTAAGTCACTAGCTTTTTTAAAGTGCCACATATTTTACTTAAACATAGTCTTCAAGCTTTTTTTATTCGTCTGGGGTTTGCAACCGCACATACGCCACAGACGCCTATATAAGCTTAGCTTATCCACTCCCTGTACGATGCACGCATTGATTTCACTTGCTGCCAGCAATTTGTCATAATCATAAATCATTTCTGAGCGCTAAATCCAACGCCTAATGCAACCAAAGGACGATGAACAATAGCCAAGTGAACATTATTCGCAGTCTGGCCGGAAACCAGTGCATATTTCACAGCAGGATATTGGCCTCTAAATTACCCCGCAAATATAAATGCCATCTGAAGGGGCTGCTAAATTGGCAAAAATATATATATATGTATATATACATATATATGTCTATATTTTCAATTATATGAAGCAATGCAAGAAAATTTGTTTGCACATATGTCGTATCTCATCATATTATTTGTCAGGACAGCGCGACCTATCCTTTTGTCCCCTTATTCCCTTATTGTCTGTACACACTTATGTCGCTTGTTGTGCTCTCCACCCACTCAACATCACGGGGAAAATTTAGTGGTGAGAAAGTTTTATAAAAACTGCCGAAAGTGTATGAATGCATCTGCAAAATTTTCTGAAAGAAGCGCAAACGGTCCCCACTTTCTGAACAGTAACTTGTTTTTACTACAGTAGGACACAACATACATACAATTGAATTAATTGTGACGAAAAATTTATAAAATACTTGGTGTGTATATATATATGAAAATAAATTAGCAATGTATCGAGGCAGATAAATGAAGACTAAGACAAGAATTTTCAATTTGATACGCAGTCCTTGGGGTTGGTAACAAGTTACCCGTTAAATGCTATCGCTCTCTCTTGTTCAATCGCTTAACCCCTTTTAGGGTTGACAACCACAATCATATACAGGGTTATATTCATCCCGGAATGAATGATAAATGATTGGCATTTGAGCTTGTTTCGCACTTTGTTCGCTGTCATTTGGCTTGTGATTTTTTCAACTTCCAGCCACCAACTAGATGTTACCGAATAATCATAAACGTTGTTGAGCTTTAATATCTTATCCAAGGCCAAAATCCTAATCAAAATCGATATTTATTTGACAAACTTATTTTTTCCAGGCCAGTGCAAAGCTGTATTTTTATACCCTCAATTCATTGCAAATATTTAAAAATGGTATACTAGATATAAGAGGCTTACGAAATTATATCAGACTCCATAAGGTATATATATTCTTGAACAGGACGACAAGCTTAGTCAAATTAGTCCTTTCGTGATCCTCTGTCCTTCTGTATGAACAAAACTGTCTCAGAATCTACATATTTATTCCATAGTGGGGTCTAACCAAATCCGCTAAGTAAAATACGCAGATTTCGGCATATGATTAATTATACGATCATGAGGTTTAAATAAAGATTGCTTACAGTTGACTTCAAAGTATTTCATATTCGATTCCCCTTGATTAAAGCGCGTTTACATTTTTAAGATTTTAAGCCCTTGGAGAACAATAATACGAAATTTGGTCTTCATTGACATGATCACAAAACATTAGCAAATGACAAAAGTTATGGAAGAAATAAGTAAGTATACTACTTTCTGGGATTATATATAATCGCACAAATTCCTTATGCAACATTTTTCCATGTTTGAAATTCGTATTTTCCAAACTTTTATGCTTTTATATACCACAATTAAATTTTGTTGTAGAAAGCTGCTTTCACGTTTTTTGCTTTCTGTTACCACCACCAGTTCCCAAAGCCAGAGCCCAAATTAACAAACATCGTCTTTCGCATCGAGAAACACCTTATGTTGAATTTCAAAGCAGACACCACCCAACAACTAACAATAGCAACCGACACTCCACCAGTTGTCAGCTCCGTACCACTTCATTGTCAGTTTGGCATTGCTGAAAATCTTTTTATGACATATTTTGATATTTATTTATTATCTTGTCACTGTGATTTGCAACAACATAAGCTATTTCCACACCCCGTCAGTAATACCCACCCTGACCAAACCCCATATGACGAGGGCTGTAAACTTCAGTGCTCACTTGTCGTGTGTCGAACAGACAAAGGCAAACAAAAAGCTGTCAGCAAGTCTTCCGCTTGGTTATTTTTTATTATATATATTTTTAAATATACTTGAACAAAATTAAATGCACACTTACAATATTATGCCAAGTGGTTTTCTGAAGTATGGGAAATATTTGACCAGATGCGGAAATTATGCGGTACCAGCTGAAGTTTTCGGTAGTCGCTTAATTTTTTATGACATTCATATGGGGATCAAGCGGATTTGCAAACTTCTGAACTGGGAAATTCGTTTCTAGTTAATGCTATCGCAAATCGTTCATTCAGCTTAACCCTAGGAAATATAAGCGAAAGTATCTTTGAGATACCATACGTCTGTGCTGGGTGACACTGGCTTATGGGCGAAATTTATAGCATTGGTTTGTTGCCTCTGCATACCTTAAGCAGGGCGTCCTAATCTCCTAAAGCTCTGTGTACTTCTCTATGCATATGAGTAACTACGTCGCTCAATTAACAGAACGAACTCGCATTGGTGGGCCATCAAAAATATTCCTAATTCCTAATGGCAATTAGTAAAATTTCTTGCGTCCATCGTCGTAATTGTTTGGTGAAAAAATCATCAAATTAATTTTGACATTTGCTCCCATATTTACAAATCCCACAACTTTGATAAAACTTAACCGACTTTCATGTTTGATGGCATTTTTTCTTATGTTATAATAAAGATTGATTCTACATTTAAAATAACTGCATTATTAACAATAAAAGTGTTTCGATAAAAAAGGGGGAATTAATACGACTATAAAATGTTGACTTCAGTCTTACCGCAACTTTGGTATTAAAATCAGCATAAATGAGTCTTGATGATGAAGGCGACCATGTGGCTACCTTTGCTTGATGTGTGTACAGTGGCTTGTTGTTACCTGTTGCTGACTCTAAATTCACTTATTTCATGTTTAAGTTTCCAGTGGCGTGTGACATTTCTTTAATTTATATGTGAATGCGCATGCGCAGTTGCCAAGCCGCTACCCATCCCCCATTACGTTCCCGAACAAATACGCTGTTTTTTAACACGCAAAGCAAATGTCAAACTAAATCGCATATTTCGGTTTCACCAGCAATTTATTGCCCAAGCTTGTATTAAATAGATCATTTCCGTGATTCACTCGGTTGCTTAAACTATAAATCCGGTTTCTTGACGCTATATCAACGCACAGTAATCGGACAAATTTAGTTGGTTGCAAGTAAGCCAATGTCTTGTACAAAGTTGATGCAGATTCGAATGCTTAGATGCAAATGTTCTTTAATTTAAATTTGCTAGTTGGTAGCTTCTTGGCGCCGCCGTGATCTAAAATTAAGCCACTTGGCCTACCCTCCTCCGAACAGAGTTTGCTGCGACTAAAGTCGTGACTAATTACAGAAATTAAAACGCTGTAATTTAATTATGTATCTGCGATTTGTTATCGGTCCCTTCGGCAGTTGCAGTCGTAGCCTCCGCTTTATCGCCTATAACAAAACTTTGTTTTGTCGTCGTCTACAAACAATCCAGCAATAGACGAAACGTTTGGCAGTCTTGGCTATCGATCATGACATTGTCATATGCACCGAAAATTGTGAAATTTAAACAGATAAATGGTATTAATTCTTTCATTTTATATGTTTTCAGAGTGGAAAGCACCTTCAAGGCCAAATACAAACAAATCAATGAAAAACTTTTTTAATAATTATTTATTTAAACAATATTTAAAAACAATTAGGTAGTAAGTATGTAGACTTATTACTCCAGTTTTCCAAGATGAGTTTCAATTATTTTTAATTATCTCTACGATTCTTAACGTAAATTCAAGCAAAAAATTAAAAATGTATTAAGTTTTTCTTAGATGACAAAATGTTTTAACTTTATTTTAAGTGACAAGTTTAAGTGATAAGCTTTTGTGATAAGTTTTGGGGGCAGCTGAAAAAATCATACATATTCCTTGACCATTGTGAATTTTGCAAGAATTCGTCGCTTTATGGATATGGATATGGAGGTCATCTAGGAATCATTGAATTGGAAATTTTTCGTACTCTGGCTTAGTAGATTAGGCTGAGATTTCATCCTTAATGCAAGAAAGGAATTTAATTTGCAAGAAAGGCATTAAATTTTGCTCACCAATGTATTGAATTGCGCTTAATTTGAATATCGCACATAGGGCGTTACAATTGCATTTGAATTCGACAAGTGTTTGAAATTTAACATGCAAATCTAGCATTTCTGTTCGAAATTTTATTCAGCAAATCTGTCAGTTTCATTCACAAAAATTGCAACATCATCCAGCCAGATCTACAAATTTGCCCCATACATATGTATGTAAACCTCCATCCCTGTTCATGTGGCTAGACAAACAAAACCTTCAATTATTGGTGGACAGACAATCAACCCAAAGCAAACTCTAAACTCTGTGCGCATTCCAATTTAATCGACTACGGAAATTTTCTGTACATGTGCACAAAAGTCAAATATACAATTTAAATGAAATGTCTGCAAAATGGAGAATTTTTCTATTTGCAGATCTTGATATGCGAACCGATTTTTATTGCAACGTGCGATTTTTTGTTTGTTTTTATTATGGCTGCTGCTGTAATTCTTCTTTTCATCGAATTCATCTCATTTTCCGTCACCATTCACCTACTCGCAATTATCATTAATCAATTCTTATTGGAAAGGGATATATACGTATTCCTTTTTATTGCAAGTAAATATTAGTCTCTAAACACAGAGGTTGTACTTTCATTGGATAAACCAGCTTACACAATACAGAACAATGCAACAAAGTTAACAGAACTGGTAATTTTAGTGTCGCCCTCGTTCTCTGTTTTTTTTATTATACATAATAGTTTTATCTTTTGCAAACATAAAACAAGGAGCTATAACCACGTTTTCCGCAAAACATTTATTAGAGTGAAAAAACATTTCATAGGTATTTTGTACTTGACACAAAAAAATTTCGCACTCTCCACACTCCTATTGTTACCTGGATAGGCTTCACTCTTAACTGCGGCTTGAAACTTTGTTTTTTTTTTAGGTCTCAAAGTGGCAACCAATAGACTAACTATACTCAGGCTAAGGTTTAAGCTTTTACCGGTTGCTTTCCATTGAAAGCTTTATCTGTCTGTTAATATTTTAACAAATTCCATGTAAGGCAGCGTCATCGGCATCGTTTCATATGTAAAGTGACTGTTCACAAATCAGTTATAAAGCAGCATAATTGCTAACTTTCGGTATAGAACCACAACTTTAATTTAAGCTGTCGCCATGTTGTGCTGTAATTGGCCCCAATTCATAATAACCGAGTCCGCTACCACCCACAGGGCGGTTGTTAGCTTCTCGCCGAGGCTCAAACCACCAGAGTTGCTGTCCGAGTCACTGCCCTGACTGGCAGTCAGGCAGGCAGCGATGTCGAGTCGTCGACTCCAATCGAGCCAAGCAATTGAAAATTGCAGCAATTTTATACTTACAGCAATTGGGCGCAAATGCGAACAACAAGAACTACACACCAACAACCGCAACGGAGAGAAAAGAAAAAATTGCAAATGTAAAAACAAAAACTTAAAAATACATAATTGCATATTCCGTCCGGGATCGTTTTGCGGATCGAACACAGAGATTTAAACTTTAAGTTTATCTAGTTCAAACCAAACTCGTACCCACCTTAAGTTAAATATACAGCAACCACGTATCTAACAAACATTCATACAATTTGTTGATTCGATAAAGGTGCACAGTGATATAAATTAAATTTGTGTTAATGAATAAACAGTTTGTACTCTCTTTGTTTGAGGGAAAGAAGCAGGGAGTTTGCCCTATTAACAAAGTATTTACATTCAAAGAAACGCAAACTCACCGATTAGGATATACTCTACTCTACTCTACTTAACTCCGGATTCATAATTCGTTTAAAATATATGATCCTTATATACTGACCCATTTTTGATCGATAACAGGCAAGTGATTAACTTTGTTGTGATATTTTGATTAAACCCAACAATTGCCATAAGCTGCATTCAAACACAGTTACATTTATAATTGCATACACATATGTATTGGTTATTTAAATTGTGCAGTTTCACTTAGTGCTCGCCTTTAGTTTCTTTCGGTGTTTGTAAAGCGGCCCTTCTCTGTTATTCTTCTTTTGTCTCTTCAAACTCTCCTACTCTCTTTCTGTTTTTTTTTTTTTTTTTTGTTTCTTTATTTTTCTTTTTTTCTCTCACACACACTTCTTCTTCATTCGAAACGAACAAAACGGCAATTATGCCGCGTTTTTGCTCCTAAATATATTTGAACCGCTTAGATTTGGCATTAAAACACGACCAGTGGGTGGTGGTGGTAGTGGAGCGAAGTGGTTTGGAAATGAATTGATTGGGCTGCTGGGGATGCCAAGAGGGGAGATTCTGCTGCTGGTAGACACGTCAACAACTGGATAGCAGGCGGACACTGACTCGTATCCGGGTTTTACAGTTACCCCCACTTCTTTTCCTGCTGCAGTTTTTCACAGCGCAACACAAAACGATGAATCGATGATTCCACCATGAGAAATTAGATCGATTCAATGGAAAACCCATCATCAGCATTGAAGCAGTCGGAACCAACACAGCTACAGCCGGCGGAGTGCAGCAAACAAATCACTAGAAATGTAATGGAGAGGGAAACGAAAAATGGAGGAGCCTTGGGATTGAAATTTTGAAAATTGCTGCTGGGATTGCGGGTATTATTGAAGTTGGTAACTGTACTCTATCTAAAACTGAACTGTGCTTTGTATCTCATGGTATCCAAGCATAAAGTGTAGTAATTTTCTGTACTGCAGTGCTGCCTGGTAAGAATTGCTTCAATGGTTTTTTCCAGTATTCACATCGCCATCGCCTCCCTTGAATGTGTGGGCGTTAAGGCGGTGCATCCAAGCAACAAATCGTGCTGACTACCATTCCAATTTTAGTGCCAGTTGGTCGAATAATAAGGCTCCCGTCTCTCCGCATGCGATGTTTTGCTATTAAGCAGAATTCATCTATTTTTTAGAGTGCATTCTTTTAGTCAAGTCAAACCCTCTGAATTATGTTTTATCATTTTCATAAAGAAAAAAATCCTTCAGGACATTTCCAGCCAAGTTAATTAAAGTCTATCTCAGCAATTATAGAAATTAGCTATTTTTGTTGTTTTTCTCTTACAGTTTTTTAAATTTTGTAAAATTACTGCTTAAGTGTATAGTAGCTAACACAAGACGCGTTACATATGTTACCGCAAATAAAACTAAATCAAATATGCCACAAATAACTGTAAACAACTTCCAAGCCTATTAATCTGGTTAGGCAATATTTTGATCGTATCGATTACCCAAGCACAAACAAAAGCAAATGACACGCCCACCCAACACGCACCGTACACGTGTCCAACAATGCCAACATTACTGAGAAAGAGACTGGGCTTAAGGGAGACATGGGTGAAAAAAACGCTTCCACTTTGACAACTAAGCCTGTGCATAATGTTGCATAAATGCGAGCGCATGTCAATCGCCAAGCGGCTCAGATGTGGCAACGTCAAGTCGATGCTTACAAAATCGCCCAAGCAGGCCTGATAAGTGACCATATCCATCCGTACCTCGGAATCTGCCGCCATCAAAACGCAAGCTCAACCGGCGGCGGCTCAAACGGAGGCAGCCGCTTCCATTGTCTGTCGGCCAAACGATGTGCCAAGTTGACGCTGGCAGATACATACAGATACCCAAAAACCATTAAGGAGCTTAAAAGGTGGATTGAGGTAGAAGGGGAGTGATGGGGATACTCAAACTGCATCACATATTCCGGTTGATTTTTGTATTTGCGTCCGAAAATAGAACGATTTTGTTATTTTTATTTTGTGACAATTTCGATAGCACCATATAATAAAAGTGCAAACAAATCGATAGATTTTCGTATTAACGTGTTGTATATGTTAGTTGTTGTGAAAGCGTTGTTACGAGGCATTTGTCTAGTGGCACAGTGTAACAATTCAAAAGAGTCCGGATTAACAAAAAATCATGTGTCAATTGGAAAATATGTACAAATTTGATGCCCTTATTTATGTATATGATTATATTTAAGATAGCTTTTATATATATATAAATTAATATATATAATCTTTTTGAAGCAACAAACATGTATAGTGCAAAAATTATAAATTATTGGTTTCGAGCCCACTGTGAAAGAGCAATAATAGCTTTAGCCCAATGCCGAGTATCAGCCGGATAAGAGTACGGGTTCTGCGTTTAGAAGCGAAACCGAAGCCGCGCAATTTGTGAGAACAATTTGTGTGGGTGTGTAGTTTTATGTCTGTGTTAAGCTCAAACAGCGGCCATAGCAATTCTCATAATATTTGTAAAGATATTATTGCGAACGTTTTCAAGGATTTTCCATACACCCAACCCAAATACGGCTGGGGAGTATCTTAATAGTTATCAAGCTTTTCATGTTGATACGTTAGTGTTTTTGTACATGTTTTTATTTTTCCTTCTGGTTATCTTGGAGAAGTTTGTGGACGCTATTCCAGTAACTGTAAATTTTAGTTGCCCATAAAATTACTTGCCAATTTACAAGCAAATAAAGAATAAAAAAAAAAAAGAATCGCAAGATAACATAAACATAATCTGTAGGTTACCATAAATTAGGTAACAGGAATTTTTATAAATTTCAGACAACCAAAAGACCCAAATAGCAATGAGTTGTCATGCTTAACTCAAAGATGTGTAGTGGCAGACAGGACAGTTCAAATCTGACAGTCAGGCACTTAGTTTCATACATTGTTTTCTTATGACCAGTTTATTTACTAAATTAATTGAATCATATATATTTAATAATTTTATTTATCAATTTCATTAAGCCATTAATGTCAAGAACTATTGTAGTCTCAAATCCAAGAAACTCGCTCAAATTATCAAGCTACTTTTAAAATATGGCATAGCGTTGCCAACAGAATTTGATTAATTACTTAAGTGCTAGCGGCTTAAGTTTAATTGATCGTAGAGTCGAGCAACTGAATTCGAGTCACGAAAGAGAAATAACAGCAAAATTATATGAAAACAAATAAATTTGTGACCAAAACTAAAAAGCATATAGAAATTAGGCAGCAAAAGTTGGTTGGATTTGGACTTGGGTCCAGCTCTAGTCACCAAGTCTGAGGCGCTCTATCCAGCTGTTTCTGGCTATCAATATTATGTTTCGATTTCAAATTAAAAGATTATTACGATAATAAACTTGACTAATCATTTTTATTACAATATGTAAACATACATGGGCCATTATTGGGGGTCCATGGCCTTTTACCACGAAATTTGTACGCATCTTTTTCCCAGAAAATCCGACCGATCTCGATAAGCGTCGTAAAAGTCAAGAACAGGTATCGAATGCTGCTGAACTGGCCAAAATAAATATACACATTTTTTTTATTAATTTTTCATAACTTAAATACATATTTTTAATTTGTATACTCTTTATTTTGTTTCTTTGTGGGTTTTCTTTTTTGTTTTCTTTTTTTCCTTTTTTTGTGTAATAAATTATGGGACTGTGCTTACAAACAGGTTAAGATACATTTGTATCTATATGATTTATATTTATATTAGTATTTATGAATGCCTGTCCTCAACTTAACTATCATACAAAGATAATTAATTAAATGATTTTGCGAAATAATTATATTACAATATTATTTGTATTTATTTGTTTGACAATCGCCTTATTTTACTTACAAAACTACATTTACTATAAATGATAAATATATTTATATGAATTAATTATTATGTAGCTTTATTGTGTTTCTTAATTTTTATATCAGTTGCCAGTTGAAATAAGTGATATGGAAAACAATTTACATCAACTTGGCTTTGGTTGGTTCTTCAGCTGCCTCGACCAACAATTTTACACTTAGTATCACAATTTGTCTGTTATTAGTTATATGTTTTTATTATTATTATTGTTATTTTATAATCTTTCCTGAAGCAAAGCAGATTGCTTTTGTATTGTGGCTTCCTGGATTTATTGGATTATAACCTTGAAAACGAAAGCCAAACTAAATATATAGCGTGTCATATTATTATTGCACATTTTAAATATAGATTGTAATACGTGTGGACTTAGTTTTCTTATACACTAATGTTTTGCATATGTATATAAACCATTATATTTATTTAATATTCGTTTTCGATTATTATTATCTTAAGTATACTTTAAATTCGAATTTTGATTTTACTACGCCTTAAATTTCAGGTGATTTCGACTTCGACTTTCTTTTCCTTACTGATTCTGATATTGTTGCAAATATCCTACTATACATATATTAGGTAGTCAGCCTGAAACGCTATCAGTCTCATTTCAAAGCAATTCAGCGCCGTTTCTAGGGCCTCTGTTAAACTGGAAAATTGCTTTTGATGCATCTTTGGATACGTTTCATGCCAGTTTAGTATGTGTTGCTGTTTTCAATGATTTCCTTAGCTTTTGGATCGTACAAAATTGTGAATGGAAAATAATAGTATGTAATCACGGCAAACAAGCGCTTGCCTGATTTAGCAGCAACTTAAGAAAATAAAACAATTAAGTGAGAATTTTGTGGACAACTATTTGTTTTTATAAGTTTTTATATATTTGTGTTCGAAGTACCTTTTCCTGCTGCGACACTGAAATCAGTGTTCGATTTTCCTCCTTTAGTATTTGCTTGTTTGCAATTTTTGCATTTTCTTTTGATTTTCCTCTCGTTACTTAAACTCGCGCTCCATAACATTGCATGAGATCATATTGTTACGAGTCTATTGTCACGGCCAATGGCTGATATTTGGATTGTTGTTGATCGTAATAACTATAACTAATTTACTTATTCACGATCATCGCTCCACTCATTCATCTACAAATACAAGGGTCAAAGAAGACAAGTTAAAAGGGCTAGTGTTAGTTTGCATGTATATTGTAATTTTATATTGTAATATACTAATTTTAAGTCAAAAGTCTACTATCTCGACAAAACAGGCACAAATGTATGAATGGAAAGGGGTTTATCTGTTGGACATTTTAAAATAATACTGCCAAGATTCAAAAAATATGATTGATTGTAGTGTGTTTTCGATGTGGTATTGGAAGACTTACATACTTTACTGCACGATTTCTGAAGGTCTCTTGCTCCATATCGCGAATCTTGTGTGTCAGCATGTGCTGCTTGAGGTTGCCCTGCAACAAAATTAAATGAGAGCAGAAAAAAATGTGTTAGGTTTCCACTTAGTAATAAAGGGCTAAAAGATTTACTCCCACAAATATTTTTCCAATACATACCTTAGTTGTGAAACCGCGATCACAGATGTTGCACTTAAAGGGTCGCTCCTTGGTGTGGCTCCTGTAGTGAATCTCAAGCGCCGAGTGACAAGGGAATGTCTTGTAACAGATGCCGCAAGTGGTGCTGCCGCGCACACCACTAAGTGCTAGTGGATTAAATGGTGCCGCTGGCATTACGGATTGGGCGATTTGGTTCATGGCGTTGCACATGTTCTGTGTGGTGGCTGGAGGAAAAATTGGCAGGTTGGGGAACATTCCGAAAGGCGGTCGCGCAGCAATCAGCGGATTGGGCTGGGTGGGTGGACCGGCTGATGATTCAACAGACCGAGGCGGAGGCTGAGGAGATGCCTGCCGTTGGGCAGCGGCTGCAGCCGCTTTTTGTTGGACTTCCTGTGCCTCACGGCGAAGTTGTTCCTGATGCTGGTGCAATGCGGCCGCATGTTGTTGCATCTGGTGATGGTGGTGCTGTGCGGCCGCTGCGGCGGCCACAGCCGCTTGTTGCTGCATAAGATGCTGATGCTGCTGCTGTAGATGATGCTGTAGGCCGGGAGGAAGACAATCGATTCCCACGGAGGGTGGGAGTTGCGAAGAAATCAACGAAGTGGGACCACTAGGGCTGCGTACCGTCGGCTGCTGGCTAAGCGGGCTAATGGTCTTCTCCTTACGCTCAACAGGCGGCGGTAGCGGAGAGCGCGAGCTAGATGAGGCAAGCGGAAGAGGAACAGCGCGTGGCGTTAAATCAAGAGCCCCTTGAGAAGTCTCTGACACGGATCGAACGGGTGAGCTAGGTTTTGGTTGCGAGCTCGGACTGGTGGGAACCGAGGGCGAGGCGGACGCAGATCCAATCGAATTGGCATTACTGGCGGCAGAGCGAGGACGCTGATGACTATTGATGTTGACTACACCCGTTGGATCGATACGTAGTTTCTGCTCGAATAAAAGCGACTTAAAATCATCGCCAGAGCGCGGACGATCTTCGCTCACGGGATCATTGCTATTAGATAAATGCTCCGAGGAGGCATCGTCGAAGTCATCCCCATCGCCGCAATCCATATTATCCTCTAGGTCACCCTGTGATGATTCGGAACCTAAGATGCCATTATGAGGCCCACCATGTAAGCCCGCCGCTCCAGGTGGACCACCAGGACCGCCGCCAGGAATGGCACCAAAGTGAAAAGCAGCCGCAGCAAATGGATTCATAAAGTGACCAGGCATCATTGAAGGCGGCGGATCACGTATTTCAGCAGCCTGTATCTGCTCGGGCGTCAGGTCGGTTGGCTCGCCCGTATGCAGACGTATGTGCTGTTGCAACACGAGCGCATTTGAGTACTTCTTGTGGCACACAGGACATTGATGGAAGTTACGCATGGGCGGTCGGATCTTATGCACAGCCATGTGGGTTTTAAGATTGCCTTTGGTTGTGAAGGCGCGACCGCAGATTCGACACTTAAAAGGTCGCTCGCCGGTGTGAGTGCGGTAGTGCATTTGAAGAGCGCTCTTACAGGAAAGAACGCGATCGCAAACAACGCACTGATTAGGATCACTGATCTTCTTGTTTTTCATAAGCTCTTTAAGCTTCATAGTCTCCGAGGTGTTCGACACCTCTATAAAATTCTCCCATGAGTTGTCATTGCTGTGAGGACGTGGTAGCAGGGCAGCCATCTCATGTTTAATCGGATTGAAGAAGGGCGAACGTGGAATGTGAGCATGAGCATGGCCGGCTGGCGATCGTATGGGTGAATGATGCTCCGGGGACAGCGTTTTGGTGGTGAAATTAAGTGGAAAGCGCTCTGCAAAAAACTCTTCGCGCTGAGCCATCGTTGGTGGCAGCTGTCCGGGAGTAGGCAACTGATCGAGATGCGTGTGTGAGCCGGGTGAGCACTGTGCATGCATGATAGCTGGTGGTTGGATGGGCTGCACCACTGGTGGATAGGTGGGCATAACGTTGGAGTGGGAGTGAACATGCTGATGGTGCCGCTGTATAAGCGATGGCGTATCTGGCACTGTTGAAGATGAGGGCGTAGGGGTACGCCGGCAAAGCACTTCCGACTGCGGCGCCGGTTCCTGTTCCTGCTCTTCCTCAACGTGCTCCTCTTTAATGCGCACCTCAAGCGGCAATGGCTCTGGTTCCGGATCTTGCTCAGCACATTCAGTTGCCGCAACTTCCACTTCGTGCTCCGACTTTTCTTCATCTAGCTCTGTTTTAACAGGCATTCTTACAGCAATCATAATATCTTCTTCTTCTTCGTGGGGTGAGCTAGGTCCTGAAGATTTGCGCAAATCCGTGGGCATATCCTGACTCTGCTGTTGTGTATGTTTAAGAGATGCACCCAATCCAGGCATTTGGGGAAAAAAAGGGTGCGGCAGGCCGGCGCTACTACCAGCAGCAGCGTTTAGCGACTTAAGCAGCTCTATGGGCGGGCGGTAAATGCCCTGAAGACCGGGGAACGCAGGGCTTGAGGCAAACGACATTGATGGCTGTACCTGCGCCAGTGCAGACGTTGAAGTCGTCGGTAAACCAGGCGCTGGTGCTGGGGACTGCGTCGGGGAGCTGTCCGGGGACATTTGATCCAGGAGCGGGGGATGGAACTTGTCCATATGCTCCGGTATGGGCGTTGCATTCATGGGCACATGTGGAAATTTTTGTGCATGTCGCTGAAAATGTACCTTGAGGTTGCCTTTGGTAGTAAAGCGGCTACCACAGACGTTACATTTAAAAGGTCGCTCTCCCGTATGAGAGCGAATATGTATTTGAAGCGCAGAATCGGAACCAAAGACCTTACCGCAATATCGGCAGCGATGCTTGAAAAAAGGTTCATTTCGACCCTTGCCCTCGCTGGATTTATCACCAAAAGCGAAGTCATCGGCCATATTATTGGCCAGGATACCTTGTGAAGCGGAATCGAGTACTTCCTGGGCGCGCTTTTGTAGCAAATCCAAAGAGTTGGGCTCTGGGAGATCGTCATGGTTCGTGATAATGCTGGAAGCCAAATTCGAACCAAAGGGTAGTGGCATGTTTTCCATTTCCTTAAGCTTTAAAAGCGCATCCTGTGTGCTTTCCGGCTCACCGAAGAGCTTCTCGCTAGCGCTATGCGGCTTGTCGCTGGAGTCTTCTCCGCGTTTTCGCTTAAGCGATGCAGTTGAAAGCCCTGCGGCTGCTGGAGAGGTGGATCTGGACCGTTCGCGCAGGGGTACACCCGCGTTTATAAGATGTTGACGAGCTTTGGACTCAGCCATACGTGCTTCGGCTTTCTGTCGTAGCTCCATGTCTGCTATGCGCTCCTCTTCTTCATAGGTATCCGTTTCGCCATCGTCACGCTCCTCTGGCTCAAGTTCTTCATCGCCTTCCTCTTCGTTTTGCTTGACCTGGTTAAGAGCTAGCTGCGATTGTAATTGCTGTATTAGCTGTATCTGAAAAAGCTGCTGCTGTTGCAGATTAAAAAGCGTCTGCTGCAGAAAGGCCAGCTGCTTCATGGCAGCTTCATTATCAGTTCCGGAGGCGCCATTCGCAATCGTCTTTGCGGCAAACTGTGCAATGGCCATCTGCATGTTTTGTATGGCTTCCAGGGTGACAGGTGTGGCGCCAAATTGCTGTGCTGCTGGGTTAGCATTTGCAGCGTTGGTCACTGGTGGCGTGGTCAAGGTCTTTTCTTGCAGCGCTTCCTTCTCTTGCATTTCTACATCCACATCCATCTCTTTTTCAGGGGATGTAGCCTGGACGGCCCCCTCGTCCTCTGAGGAAGTTGCAGCGGTGGGTGAATTCGGCACAGAAGCGTTAATACAAGCTTTCTCCTCGCCCTCGTGTTCCACGGGAGGTTTTGTCATGACCACTTTATTTATATTGTTGTTATTATGATTATGATCACCGATTGTCTCATCGGCATTATTTACTATTTGTTGATCTGTAATCAACTCTGCTTTGGACTCCAATTTCAGTTCCTTATTTGACCCTCGAACTGACTCTCTTATTCCTTCGTCGTCGCTGTGGTGCTGTGGACTGCGACTGGGACAAGGACTGTTTCCGGCACTAGCGCTGGCAGTCGCATTTGTCAATGGCGAGCATGCGCCATTATCATCCTGATCACTCGTTATGTCTGCCAAAATAGACATAAAAGAAAAACAGAAACTCACATCAGCTTATAAAATTTTTACTTATAGTGCTCAGAATCTTTATTTATTTTGACAAACTAAGCTAAATAAACAGAAGAATATATTTAAAAATCTCTTAATTTTGGGGCAAACAGAAAAGAATGCAGTGCTGAAATTTCACAGACGCTTGTTCCAATGTTCACAATTGACCATGATCAAAACGGCAATATCCGTTAGCAATAGCTTGTTGTGTCGGACTGCAGAAATCACCAAAATAGACAACGCGACTATTAGGAGATCCTCTAAATCCTCAGTTTTTCTGCGTCTGTCCATTGCCTTGTCGCAATATGACTTAATCGCTAGCAATTGTTCATTGCAATGCGGTGATGTTCTTGCTGTGGCAGAAGTTGCGACTGCTGTTGTTGCTTTTGGTACTATTGTATCGGCTAACTTAATGCAATTTCAATTCTTGTGGCAGCGTCAACCAGTTAGCCCATTTCCCTTGTGTCAATCCACTGTTTATTTGGTCGCCAATTAGCAATTGCGATTCTCACTAGTTGTCCGCGAATTACCAACAGACAAGACAAATTAAAAATAAAATTTAAAAAAAAAAAAAAACAAAACAGAACACATTTGTTGGCTCGACAGAAGATATCCAAAACCCTAATAACAAATATTTCATATACATATAGCATATAAAAAGTACCCAAATTGGTTCGCATGCGCAGCGGCCATAAAAAATAATTTATGATAAGTCAACAAACGAGATAAATCTTCAGCCGTAGCCCACTCGCCTTGTTGCTCAGCAAAAATACAATCGTAAGTATAATAAAGCATATTTCTGCACAAATCAAAACGAGTTGAGCGAGTTTGGTACTGAAAACACACATACATATAATTTCAGACCACAGACTGTCGATACTTTAAGCAGCTACGTTTTGGCTTGCTATCAGCGCCATTTGCATATCGATCGCATTAATATAATTATTATTTTTAAAGCGAATATGACGATGAAACCTCGACGTTGTTCCTCATTTGTGAATTTGTATTTTTAATTTTATTTTGTTTTATTTGATTTGCCGCCTGCCAAATGCAACTTGGAAATTTCGATTGTCGATTGTCAAGACTTGTTAACTGCTGAATACAATTTTTATTTGTTTGGCGGGTTCAACGAAAATTCTGAGCAGAGTTATAATAATTACTGATAAGTGAATGTTATTTTAATTAATTAAAATTAAGTATAATCGGCACCATAAAATTTGCGGCGGTCGCTTTGTTGGCATGACAAGCGCCCATAAAAAGTAACAGCTAATCGAATTATGATGTCCATAAAATTGTCAAACAATCGAACATTGCTAAGTCAGTTTGCAATGGACAATAAGTTTACATTTACAATAAGAAAAAATATATTTTGTTTATTGCCTTAGCCAAGATAATAATATGATGACCGAGATCTGAGGAACTATATATATATATATATATATTAGGTTTGTAATTGACGAATTCCAGCATATGCATTCTTGTGATTTTATTTATATGTTTATATTTATTTAAATATGTGTCTTGTGTCTATATTCTTTTTATTTACACATGGATAAAATTAAAATAAAAACCTTCGCAAAAATGTTTTTAATGTTAGGCAAACATAAAAAAAAATTAAAAAATTGTGGACAGAACATAATTTGTCTATTTTTATTCAAAGCAAAAATACATGTATATATACATGACATAAACTGAATTATGTGGTAAGAATTAAAGAATTAAATAGTAGAATTAAAGATTCTCCAAAATTATAATTTATTAATAACTTAATTTGCTGTTGTTAAACTATGTTTGCGCCAATTAGAAGACTTGTGAACATTTGATCTGCCCTTCTGGCCTATAGTTTTTTCACTCTATGTTTTGGATGATTGACTATTAAATAAGAGCCGAAGTCTACTTGAGCTTTCATGAATTTTCGACTATTGTCGTCATTGAAAATGACTCTCTTTATTGTATCAACCTAATAATTTGATCACGATCAAAATTTTACCAACCAGCGATATATGCCTTCACAAATAATAATACGAGTAAATCAAAGTTAAACAAAATAAAAAAAAAATAACGAAAATCAACATTTTATTTTTTCATTTTATAATTTTTCGTTTCCATAAATTTTATACCCTGGTAACTTTTTTATCGCAGCGAGCGTTTCAATTATTCCATCTCACATTCAATATGCAAATCAACCGGGGATAAATGGGGCCTTACAACGACCCAAAAAGTCAACGATTCTATTTTTGTGAAGGTACAAAATATTGTGCAGCGAAGTGGAAAGTGCAAAACAACTATAAAAACAACAACCTGCGGACAAAGGGGAGTACAACACTAGTATGTCGCATAATTTAATAATATCCAAGTCCATTGTCGATTCTGATTTCGATACGGATTCCACTGGTTTGGCATAAATTAACACTCGGGGCACATTGAATTTCATGTATGTATATGAATTTAAAGTATACATAAGAAAAATACACAAAAAAAAAAAAAATTAAGCAAAAAAAGAGACACAAAGTAGCAAGACAGAAATTAATGCATTAAAATTGGCCTAAGGAACTTAAGCTTCGCAAACTGGCAAATAAAACGCAACACAAGCAAGCACAGAAAAATCGCATAAATAAAAATAATTAAATAATTAATTTTATTAATCTATGCACATTGACTTCTGCATTCGGGGTAGCAAAACAGAAAAATATATAAAATAGACAAAACTCATATACCCAATTAGAAAATACGTTGTATGTTTTTCATTCACATAAACTGTATAGAAATCAACTTTAAAGTTTTTATTTTGCGATTTTTGTTTTTTCTTTTTTTATTTTGGCGATGGCGAGATTTTAATATTTTGGTTTTTATGGTGTCACACTAACGAGTTAACATTTAATAATTCTCTGCAAAAAGAACAATAGCACCATGTTTAGCCTTTTTATAGCCTATTTATTTATGTTTACATAAATGTATATGAATACAACATATATAAATAAAAAAAAACCACGCAGATCAGATTAAAAAATATTTTTGGACCGCCCTTTAAAAGCGTTTAAGCCGATATTTTTAAACTTAGAACATGATTGTTAGCGCAATCAATATGAAAGACAGAAATACATATATGTACCTCATGTATTTCTATATATGCATGCTAACCACGTTTGTACAAAATATAATGTACAGCAATGATATATTAATAGCATAAATCGATTGTGAAATTCATATATATTTTAAACTAAAATTAATAAATAAATCACAAACTTTTCTTTACAGAGTAGTTCCTCGCTTTAATTATCATATTTTTTTATTTTATAACATAAAGTTGAAAGTCGATCTGCTAGTATTTCAAATAAGAATTCACCATTTAGGGCAAGGTAAACAAATAAATGAACCAGTTTCTTTTAATTAACCAATTTGTCATTTTTGCCCAACCAAATAACACAAACAAAAAATTATGTTAAATATTAAAGCTTGTAACATTAATTTGGGCCTTTATAAAGCTGTTTTTGTTTTTATACAAATGGCGGCCAAGAGAAAAATGAAAAGTTGAAAAGTGGCGGCAACTTAGAAAATGTCTTCAACATTAATAAATATTATTGTTTTGTTATATGTTTTAATGAATGCAACAGTCTGCACCAGTTTTGTTATAAAATATAAATTACATGTTATAAAATGTTATAAAATATAAATTACTACATATTTGAATTTATATTTCCAGTTTTTGGACCGATAAAAATTTTAAGTGGTTCGCTGCCTTCTTTTGTCTTCATATCTCTTTCTTTTTTCTGTCTGTCCGTTTCTTACTCTCTCTCTCTCTCTCTCTCTCTCTCTCTCTCTCTCTCTCTTTCTCTATGTAGCTCTCACCCTCTTTTCTTCTTTTTCTATCTTCCTCTCTCTACCGCTCTCTAACGTCCCTTTCTCTTAAAAGTTCATACATATTGTATTCAAAATGCAACTATACTACCGCTGCTCATTTTTATATGAAAAATCCAGTATCAATTTAATTCCAATTTAGTCGTATCTCGACATGATTTATGCATAAGTATAAGTAAGTATATATTAATATATATTATATGTATGTATATTTATTTATTAATACCAGTGTTTGCATATGTCGTAAAGTTCGAATATGATTTGAATGCATTTTGGAGGCCTTTTTAAGTCCGTGGCGCATTGCTTTAATTGGTTTGAAAGCTTCGTCATTGGCATACGCAAGTCACAAATGAATCTTCGGCTAAATTTGTGGGACCAATTTTACACCTCACTTATTAACTGAATATTGATGTATCTTTATTTTTCTTTGTTTATGGTTTAACTGATACTTTCGTAATCCTTTTTTCCACAAACATTTAAAAGACTCAAAAATTAAAAAATTGAAATTATAAGCAAAGATAATTAAAATTTCGTTTAACTTAAATATAGTATATAAATATAAATATAGTATAGACAAATTCAGTCAATTATAAATATTTTTATCTGATGACGGCTACAATCATTAATTCGAATACAGTAGATACATCAGTAAAATCTAAGTATTAAAGTAGGCGGTAAGAAATATCTAACCTAATAAATATCTAGATGTATATAATCTACAACTTTTTATATAGACTTAAATTTTGTTAAAGAAACTTACCTTTTTCTGCGCTTCTGGCACGATCTTTCAGCTGTTTGACAATGCCATATTTAACGGTACCAAATTGTATCATTTTATTTATGGTCTCCTGGTGATTATCCTTAAAGTCACTACGCATTGCACACAAAACTATTGACAAATGATTTTTATCAAGAATGAAAGCTTTTGATTTATTTTATCTTCTATTTTAGCAAAAACCGAACATTATTTATCAGTTTATGTCTTGATTTGTAGCGGAATGAAGAAAGTCTGTGTTTGTCGTTTGGCACTACTTGGCCAAAAATATTTAATTTGATGTCATGCGCGCAGAGCCTGATCCATGGTCACTGTCTTTGTCACACTCTTAAAAGTTAATAGATGTATGTGGTTTTACAGTAAGTTTATCATTTGACGTATTTGCGCGGGTATGTTTTTCCGTCGGCTTTGCACCGCTTATCGATAACAAATAACTTTGACTTTCATCTTCAATTCAAACTCATCACATTGATCATGTATACATAAAAACACGATATAATATTTGTATATTGTTATTGACACTTCAACCCAATCTGATTGGAATTTTGAAATTGCTCACGAACTCGCTAAAACTTGTGCATAAACGGAAATAGTAATCGGTACCAACAAAGTAGCTGAATCGTTGCTCTCTCTGCGGCACGAACGTTCAGCACGCGCGTCAAAATAACACTGACACAAAACACAAACAATATCTTTGAGGTATCTCAAGGCACGCATACACACATACGACTACACGAACGCAGTCGTCGTTTCTGCTGTTGTTGCTTCGGGCAGCGACGACGACGACGCGACCGGTTTACTATCAATATTTTTACATGCGCTCTACCTATGTGTGCGTGAGTGTGTGCTCAACATTTTTATTATAACTGCCACCAACAACAACAACAACATAGGCAACTGGCTTATCCTGACATTCATTCAACCTACCCACCTTATACACTCACACACACACATACAAAAACATATATCTCAGACGCGCACTCGCTCACATTTCATATAATTTTTCATATATAAACGCTCTCGCTCCCACTTGCACAGCACCCTCTCCAACACACACACAGACGTATTTTCCCTCTCATCATAACTTTTATTAAATTTTGTTCGACTGTCGGTCTTTTGCTGTCTTGCTTACACAAATGGCCAGTGAAGGCTGCTGTTACTGTTTCTGTTGCCATCAACCTCTCACCACTGCACAGCATGTGGCCCTCACTCTCTCTCTCTCGCTCTCTCTGTCTCGCGCTCACAAGCGCAGGATGCTCAGACTCTGCTGTTGCTGCTTACCTGTTTGCGGGACGGAAATTTATGAAACTTGTTCGAAAATTATGAGACGCTCACGCACACAGACAGGCTAAAGAGGCACGTCGCGGTTGACGCTCAAAAAAATAGCAGCGAAGTAAGCATCGGTGCTGGCTTTGGCTGCGCTTTCCCTGCTTATGCTACCGCTTCCTTCCGCTTCTGTTAGTCGCTTACCTTTAGCGCCATTGTGTTTGTTGTAGCGTGCTTTTGATGTTTTTAACAGCTACATTTGGCTGCTCTCGGGTCGTTATCTGACTATCTGCCTTCTCGGTCACACTTACGCTCCCTTGGTTAATAATTTATCATAATTCATATGCCCCGGCAACTGGTTGTGTACCCCCCTCTTATATATGTACGGCCCTTAACAGCTGCCATCTCGCTTCCACACACGCCTGCGCCTCAGCCATGTGTAGCACTCGCTCTTCACACCTATTTCATGGGTCTCTCTCTCTTTCGCGCAGTTATGAGCGTCGTTTCTGTTACTTTTTTTTTAATTTCGGCTTTATAAGATTTTCGGTTCTTTGCTATTGTTCGGCCCCGACTCATTGGACTGTCCGTCCGCCTTTCTGCTTTGCGTGCTTCGCTTATTCGTCAATTTGATATTGTGCGTGTGCATGTGCTTTGCCTGTTTGTATGTGTGCGTTGAGTATTATGAGCCATTCATCAAAATGTTTGGTTTCCTGTTTCTTTCGGTTCTATTTTTTTACTTTGGGCAACTCCCACTTATTTTAAAATTTTATTTTGTTTATTTATATTTTTTAAGATATTTTATTGAATCGTGGTCGGGTTACGTAATTGCACATTTTTTATTATTCTTTAGCTTTTATCGATTTACTTCTCAGCTTGTGAAATTTAAAAAAATCGCAACCAAAAGCAAATGCTGTCCGCGTTGTTTTCAGCTCCCATTCAACTGATCGGCCATGAATAGAACGTACAATTCATATGAATGTTTTGTGACTCAAGTCTGCACATCTGGCGATAAGGCTCTTGTGTTCTGTTTTGATATGAACATTAATTTCTTTGTTTTTACTTTCTTACTTTTTGTAATTACCAAATTGTAAGTCATGAAATGGTTTGCGTAATTGCTTTAAGCATTTTAAAATAGCTTTTGATTACTAACTTGAATTTGTCAATTAGGGACCTAAGCAACTATTTAATTTTATAATTTTATTTTGAATTTGTTTTTTTGACTCACAGAATAAAACCAGACAGAAAAAACATGAGTTAATTGATAACAATTTGAATCAAAAAAACTAAATACAAATATATATTTCATTTAGGTTTAACAGCAATGTCGCCGAAAGTACGAAAGTTAAACTATCCCAATGTAAACAAGAGTGAGTGGCTGTCATAAATTTTGCGTTTATCGGTGAGTTTGAACCAAAATTAGTGCAATTTGAGAGAAACGACATTAAAATTAATAAACTGGAGAAAATTCAAAAAATCTTATAAAAAACGAGCATAAAAGAAATTATACTTACTACTAAAAATTTGCAACGAGCTCAATTCATGATGAAGCAAAGAAGAAGAAGCAAAGAAAAATGCGAGGCCAAAGCCCAAATCCAATCGCCACCTTGCGCACCAGTAAGAAGACAGAAAACACTGAACTCATAAACCAACAACAAGAAATGGGACGAAGCAAACGTATACCGTACACCTCGTATCCACTCATGTCTCTGTGCTTGCGCGTTACGTATGTATGTGTGTGAGTGTTTGAGGGTTTGTTTATGTACCAGGCCAATACATAATTCATAACGCTCATATTCGCTCATTTTGCGCCGCCGCCAACAACCAACCGCCGCAGACAGCGAAATCCGAAGCAGTATCGTGTATGTAGCTGCCCTTTTCATATCTGCCATTATATTCCAACCAATACGCCAATACAGATACGAGGCGGACTCATACAACGTCAAGTTTTTGATAGACTCTCATAATCATAACGAAAACAACACCAACAGCCTGGTACGCGCTCATTGAATTCTTACAGGTTGCTTGCTTCTCTTTTTTTTCTCTCTTTCTCTCTCTCTCTCTCTCTCTCTCTCGCTCTCTCTCCCTCTCTCTATGTGCAGTCATGTTCGCTACGACGCAAAAGCAGCGGCCGTTCTTGTGTTCGAAATGTCTGTTTCGGCGACAGTCGCGCTCTCTTTGTCATATGCTGTTATCAGTCAGTCTTATACACTGTTATTTTGTCTTGAATGAAAATGTTAGATAGCTCTGTACTGTACGACATTACCCCGCCAAATGTAAAGGTGCCATAAGAATGTTATGTGGTATTTCTCTGCATGTGTACATCTAAGTGAGTATATGAAACGTCTGATTTTTTTATTTTAACAAAAATATACTGTTTGGCTTTTTTTGTTTAATTATATTACGTTAAAAAGCAAACCTGAAGTACAATATTGAGTTTGCACCAGGCCAAAAATGGCGGCAATAAAAAAGTGTAATTAACTTAAGATGCGACTGATTGAACTGATCAAATAAATAAAATTGTATATTAGCTAAGATCAACTGGGTAGAACATTTATGAACCCATCAACATTTTTCAAAATAGATAAGACGCCAGCATTACTCTATCAATATAAAACACTGTCAAGCATATATTATTAAAATTTTTTTTCTAAGTGGGAATGCGGGATTATAATGTAGTTGAAATTGTCATTGTAATACAGAAAATTGTTGAAATATGTTCATATTTCGTTTATTTGTATTATATTGGACGTAAATGTACCCACGGTAGTACACTTAAATAGTCAAATGATATCAGTTAAAGGTTTGTTACTTCGCATACCGTGGTAAACATATTAATCCTCTTTCATTCTCTAAGCTTTCAAACATTTTTCAGCTAAATTTTTGATATGCAATCTGGCTGTCCGATTGCGTCGTTCCATTTAAAGTACCCTTTTCCTGAAAAAAAAAACGTCCTCATATCATAGCTAAAGGATCTACAAGAGAGCATCGAATTTTAATGATATTGCGGTCTCTTTGTTGTCCTAATTAAAAATCGAAAACAAAATCAGAATGAAATAAAATAAAATTTGTAATTTAGAAAATGCAAACGAAAGTGAAGTTAAAAACAAAAAACGGAATCGCTTCCGCCTGAACAGCTCAAATTTATGTGGCGGTCTCGTCTCAAAGACCCGAGGGACGCAAATGAAAAAATTGAAAATGCAGGCGCTCTTAAATAAATAAAAGCAAGTACGACTACTCTAGTCGGGAGTACCTGACTAGACTGCTGCGGACCATGTATACTTCACACTCCATCTTCCTCTTACACGCATTAAAGTACAATGTTTGGACACGGGGAATACAAGAACGTGCATGTGTTAGGAATTTTACTTTTTGGTATATGGCTCAAAACAAGGTTTAAAAAGGTCCGATCCTCGTTAAAGGATTTTCAATTCCATTTGCTTGGCCGTTTTTCACACTTGTCTGCTTCATAAAAATATGCCAATATGCGACTAATTTTCCCGGGATTGTTCGGCTTTGAAAAAAGGCGCCGATTGGGTGCCTCTCAAGACTTGAACAAACTAACTTTATCTACGTGGAAGAACAGATTTTTATTGTTAGAAAGAAATTTACTCGTATTATACACTATATATATATCAATATATCTACTACTACTACACTAAGTTTTAATAAGTGTCTTTATATAATTTTCTACTAGGAGCATAAAATAAAGTTTCTCAGGTTTTCCAGTGTTAATTAACCGGACCCCATCAGTAGCGAAATCAAATTTATTATAAAAACTCAAACTTTAATCATAAATCTGTCAACCATAAACATTTATGAAGCGTAAGAGTGTCCTTTAATAGACTGAAACTTCTCTAAATCTATCGAAGCGTTGTTAACTTCGTTTCTCGAGTTTGTACATAAACAATTTTATAGAACGAAATTTAAATATTATCGTCAATGAACCAGGTAAGCAAAACTGAAACCGGGCAATTAAGCATAAATCAGTATTCCGAGGGTCAAGAGCTGAAAATGCATTATGATATCTTTATAGAGACACACAGGCCAGCACACACACATGAGCACACAGTCGAGTCGATCAATATTTCATTGATAGAGCGTAGGATACGGTATACGGTTGAAATTACAAAAGAGATAACAAAAATGTCCACAACTTATAGGGCTGGGCCATAAATTTGAGAAACCCACAGCTGCTATTGCAGTTAACCGATATTAAAAAAGGATTTCCCTTCGCCTTTGACCATTTTCCAATATATAAACGCCGGGCAATAATAATTAAAAAATAAAACAGAAAAAAAAACACACAAAAACAAAAAACGAACTCAAAGGAAAATCCGAATAACCTTTCTACCTGATCTGCTCAATGGCCTCAATGAAATGCAGACAATTGGCGACAACTTGACAAAATTATGAAGGTGTGTTAGGAATAATATTTATACGGATCGAGGACAACGAGTCTTTCAATTGCATAATCCATGCAGGTACACGTTTAGACGTTCGAAATGTCGTGTAAGTGCGTGAGGCGCCGCACAGCTCACAATTCTCATCTGCGATAGGAACAATCACAACAGGAGAATTCATAACAGTTAGTTTGTGCTGCCGCGCTGGCGCCGTTTATGTCCTGCGGATGTTCTGTCTGTTGGCGGTTGGATGCTTTTATGCTCAATATAATTAAAATCGAATTCAACTACAAGCTTGTATTTGCCACATTTAAGTTCAGTAGTGGCGACCACAATACGCAAATGCCTCAAAGTTGCCTTGGCAATTTTGCCGCACGCTTCAGCTTCTGTTAGTCCCTTGTCACAACGCTCTTCATGCAAGCATAATTTCTGAAGTGCTCCTCAGCTCAACTCATCAACTTATCGCAACTCTCATTGCTCGTTTCCTTTGTCAATTGCACTCACTTAGCGCGATTTCTGGCCCTCTTTCATCCTACTCTATTCCCTCCCTCTTAATTCGTTTTTTTTTGCATTTATTTTCTGAAAATTGCTGTGAAAATTATATTTGCACAATTTTCAACAGGCGGTTCTCAAGTGCTGTTCGTTTTGAATGCATATTGCTTTGCTTCTTCCGTGGTTAACCGCATAAATAACTTCAAAAATGTTGTCAGGCAGGGAACATACTTTGTGTTTGTACACTGAGTGCGCAATTTAAAAATTATGATGGTAGAAATGAACTTACTCGAAACGTCAAGGGCTTTTCATTAAGCAAACAGGAGTCCTGTAGTGCAAAGTGTCTGATTAAGAGATCAAACAAAGAGTTTGCAAAGAGTTTGGCGAAAGCACATTTTAGCTTCAAAATTTGTAATATTAAATTTTGTGACGAAGGATACTCAATTTAATATATGAACAATTCAAATTTATCAAAAATAGTTGAGCATTCCGCAAAAATCGGAATCTTCTGTGTCCTTAAAAATACATTTTCGAGCAAAAGTATTTTTTATTTATAAACTAAAATAATATATACCCCTCGCCAAAAAATGCTATAGCAGAAAAAATATATAACAATCCTGTATTTTTTGTGATTTGCATACTGTGAGGGTGTAAATTTTAGTTTGGAGCAAAAATTTTATTTTTAATCTGAATTATATAATTTATCTAGACACCGAACCATGAATAAACAGACCATCCTCATCAAAATCGGTTGAGTTTTGGCAAAGTTACGACTGGGCAAAGTTATATGGGAACACTATGGTATATATCAAAATTTCTTACATGAGCTTGGACCAAAAATTTTATTTTTAAATTGAATTCTATGATTTATCTAGACACCGAACTATGAACAAAAAGACCATCCTCATCAAAATCGGTTGAGTTTTGGCAAAGTTACGACTGGGGAAAGTTGAGACCTATCCTTATATGGGAACATTAGGGTATATATTCGAAAATTTTTTACATGAATTTGGAGCAAAAATTTTATTTTTAATCTGAAATGTAGAATTCATTTAGACACCGAACCATGAACAAAAACACCATCCTCATCAAAGTCGGTTGAGTTTTGGCAAAGTTACGACTGGGGAAAGTTGAGACCTATCCTTATATAGGAACACTATGGTATATATTCGAACATTTTTTACATGAATTTGGACCAAAATTGTGTCTTTAAACTGAAATGAAGAATTTATCTAGACCCTGAACCATGAACAAAAATATCATCCTCATAAAAATCGGTTTAGTTTTGGCAAAGTTACGACTGGGGAAAGTTTAGACCTATCCTTATATGGAAAACCGTAGTGGTTCCATGTATGTATATTCGGATATTTTTTACATGAATTTGGACAAATAATTTTATTTTTAAACTGAATTGTATGATTCATCTGGACACCGAACTTTGAACAAAAAGACGATCCTCATTAAAATCGATTGAGTTTTGGCAAAGTTACGACTGGGGAAAATTGAGATCTATCTTTATATGGGAACACTATGATATATATTCGAAAATTTTGTACATGAATTTGGACGAAAAATTTTATTTTTAAACAAATTCCGAGTGGGAAAGTGTACAAATATATATGTGGGATTGGGCTATGGCTGTAGGCTCAAATCCTATTGTGCACAAACAGCTGACGATTTCCCTAGACAACGACGAGAGAAGAAGACGACGATCACGACGGCGAATTCGCAGACGGTGATTTGACAAAGAAGTGACGACGAACGAACGAGCAGTGTTAAGAGTCGAGAGTGCAAAGCCAAGTGGGCAACGTGCTGGACGGCAAAAGCTGAAGATTTATAAAAC